>PVJC01003199.1:0-58943 GCA_004026665.1 Murina feae
TATTTATCTGTAAAAACATCAAGATAATGAACATACTTTTCTGCCCCTAAGTAGTCTTTGAAATCCCTCCCTTCACTCTTTCCTGGTCTACCCACCCCCACCCCCAGGCAGCCACTGATCCTCTCTCTACCCAGAGATAGTTTGCATCTCCCAGAATTGAAGGTGTACTTCTAAATTCCCGTGGTACCGAGTTAAACCACAGGAACCATACAAAGAGTCACCATAGCTACCTACTCAGTCCCTCCAAGCCCCACCTTGAAAGCCCATTTTAAATCTGTCCTCTCATCAGCTCCTGTCTACCTTGGTCATGGGTGATGTTTAACAACTTCATTCATCTCTGGTCTGTAGCAGCATCTCATTATGCCCTCTCAACCTGCCATCCACCTTCCTGCCTGTTATAGTAATTATTAAGTTAGCATAAGTAAAACTCCATTTGATTTGTGTGTAACTCTTAGACTCCATAGTAGAATCTGTGTGTATCTGATAAGAACCTTACCTAAAGATGTAACTTGTTTATCTAGTGGAGAAATGTCCTAACCTTATCTGTAAGGACCAGACTCTGTGTCTGAGAGCCACTGATAGACCACCACCATACCCATCTTTGAGTATAAAAAGAGAGAGTTTGGCTCAGTGGATTGAGCGTCAGCCTGCAGACTGAAAGGTCCCAGGTTCGATTCCAGTCAAGGGTATGTACCTTGGTTGCAGGCACATTCCCAGTGGGAGGTGAACAGGAGGCAGCTGATTGTTGTTTCTCTCTCATCAGTGTTTCTAACTCTCTATCCCTCTCCCTTCCTCTCTGTAAAAAATTAATAAAATATATTTTTTAAAAAGAGAGATTTTAAGCGCAGTAGTTAGACCCCTGTCTGCCCTCCACAGACTACTTTGCTCTGCCTCCGTACCTCCAGGAGCTCCACGAAGCCAGCCTCCGCGGCCACTTACTCTCTGAACATCTTGTGTGTGGTGTGTCTCAGTGAGCATCTCCCATTGGACTTCCCAGGGACTAAAACCCATCAGGACTTGGTAAATAAACCATGTGTGATTCGCTTGCAACTAACTGTTTGTCTGTCTACGTTATTGACTTTGAGGCTTGGCTAAGAATAAGAATGATCTGTGCTCAGTAAGTACTGTCACTCATTCAGAACTGCTAATATACCTTAAGTGAAAGAACGCAGTCACCTGCAATACATCCCTAGACAAATTGGGACACTGCCTGCCAAAGAGGATGCTAAAAAGGGTGCTAACATGCCTCCTGACCACCAGAAAGTGGGGCTGACTCTACTAAATGCCCTAGAATAGCATGTTGTGGCTTGCTCAGTTCTCAGTCCCCTGTGAGCTCAGAAATGTTTCAATCTATTGCTTCCCAGTGGTTCTTTCCCTAGCCTGTCATTCATGTAACTAGTAATATTTAGTCAAAGATGAGAATGGTCCCAGCAGTCCATTTCAAACAACAAAGAAACAACCCTAGGCTTGTGTACCCTAGGATGTGAGAGATCAGTGTCAACAAATGAAACCAAATTTACATTTCCCCAGCTCAAACCCAGGTATAATTTCCTCTAAATCATTTGAAACCCATAATGAGGCATAAGTTAAACAACTGAAAATAAAACAAACTTAAAAATCTAAAACACTAGAGTTGAGCATTGCTCCATCTTTGTTTTGTAGCAACAAATTCCTTTTCATCTAAAACAGTTTTCTGCAAATCTTAACCTGTAAAAGCCAAGAAGCTCCTGACAGAGCTCTTTGGAACCCCAGGGTTTTGAAGAGCCCAGTTTGAAAACACTGCTTTGCCCTATTGCCTTGTTTTAGAAAGAGGAACTCAGGTCCAAGGAGAAAAAGAAAGAAAAAAAAATGCCATCATGGGGTCACACAGCCAGATGGTAAGAAAGCCAAGGATTAGAATCAACTTCCTCCTAACCTCCAGCTCAGCACACCTGCTTCACTCTGCTGAATGAGACCCTAATCTGAACTCAAACACTGTGATAACCAGGTTCCTATCCAATCCAGAGCAGGTGTACATAGGCTGTGGGAGGCTCATATCCTTCTGACAACCCTCAATTGGTTATTTTATCTCAAAGTTGCTTGACGCACATAGAGCAATATATTTTCCAGCTGAGAAAATGAACCCACTCCACCCAGGAGAGAGGAAAATCTCAAAAGCTACTACACCCAGATGCTAGTTCAAAGCAAAACATGTTTATTGAATGCGAATGTGGACAATAGAATGGGGAATGTGGACGAAATTTATGACCTTCTCAAGTCTATTGAAAAATAAGCAACGTGTGAATACACCCTGGTGGTGTAGGAGTTGATTTCCAAGAAGTGGAAGAAAATTGAACTCTTGAATCTGACCCAAATGTTGTTTTTTTCCAAGTGTTAGAAAAATGCAAGTTCCACTTAGTCCAAGCGATTGACTTCAGGTCTGATTTCTAAAGACCTAGAAATCTCGCACATCCACTGGCTCTTTTAAAATTTCACAAAGACACAAATGAAGCTGAATTCAATTTTCCCCTGAAGAACATATGGGCTTTCAAAAAGGCAAGGGAGGAGGTGGTGGGCAAAATATGTTTTCAGTTTTAACAAACATGTTTTTTTTAACAGAACAAAATAAAACAAAAAATTATGGCTGGATTTTCCTTGGTTTGTAATAATAATGCTTTTCCTGTCACTGACCTAATATTAAGTTTTTCTGGTTATTTTCTATGAAGTAATCATTCCTTGTACTAATAGTACTTGAGAAGCTGCAGGAAATGGGCTGGTGTTACAAGGCAGGCCTCAGAAAAAAGGCAGCAAATCATCTGAAATGAAGACTATTTCCAGAAAAAGACTATTTCCAGAGGCCATTCTAGACTAAACACCAAGATGTCAATTCTAAACCTTAACAGAGAATTTTGGTTTAACTAAGAAGAAGGCAGAGTGAGAAGAGAGAAGGAACAGGTAGAGGAAGACAGGGAAAAGAAAAAGGGAAGAAATTCTAAAAATATTCTACCAAATCAATGCATTATTGAGTAAAAAAAAAAAAATGGCCCTGTAGCCCCTGTAGACTCTGGTATCAGAAAGATACAGTTTGGTTACAGAATTCATAGTTTCTTTCAGAGTGTGTTGGCATTTTTTACACTAGAGGGATTTACCAGAACACAAAGTGATCCGCAGTTAACCATAATTTTTCAAGCATATATTTATATATCAAAGAGTTGTAAAAATAAGTCTTCCTATCTCTGCCATAGCCTCAGCAAACATTTAGCCCAATCGCTTCCATGTTTTGGAGAGATGGATTCCATGGACTTAGATCAGGATCTTGCCTCCAGGTAGCAACAAGGGGATATGCACATGGCTGAAAACTGGAGGTGATCAAGTGAATGAATGTTGGGGAAGAAGGAAAGAGGAAGTTCTTCCAACTGTACTGGGATGAAGGGGCAGAGACCAGGGCTGCCCATTTTGAAAGGGGCCTGTAATGTTTGCCGTGATCCAGCCCCTACCTAACTCTCCAGTCCACTCATCTCAGCAGTACCTTCCTACAGTTTCTGCCCATCTCTGGGGAACTTTCTGAGGCAGACCCCTCTAGTTCCCTGAATGTGCTATGCTCTTCTGTGCATCCGACTCAGGATATGTTCCCTCTCCCTGCTCCTTTCTCCCAGACCTCTTGTTCCTTGTTTGAAGACATCAACTCTAGTGCTGTCCTTGCCAAAATGAATTAGTCCATCCTAATACTAACAAAAATGCTAGCCATGTTTACTATTAAAATTGCATGGTGCAACTTACTATTCTAGTAAGTTTATTTAACTTACAATAACAAACCTGTGAGATAATTACAGTTATGATTCTCATTTCATAGTCAAGGAAAGAATGAAAAGGCAACTTGATTGATGAGAAGAAAGGCTGAGTGAGCCCCAACATGATATGAATTAGATCCCCCAAGTGAGTTCAGTACTAGTCATTCCACCATTATGACACCCTTCCTTTGATGCTTCTCCACCTGCTAATGTCTGATTTGTGTTCCCCCTAAAGTTCATATGTTTAATCTTAACCATGAAGGTGATGGTATTAAGAGGTCAGGTCTTTGGGAGGTGATTAGGTTGTGACAAAGCCATCATGATCGGGATTAATGCCCTTAATAAAGAAAGGACCGAGAAAACTCCCTTGCCACTACCACCCTGAGAGCACATAACAAGAAGACAGCCATCTGGGAAGAAAGACCTTGCTAGACATTGAATCTTTTGATGCTATGAACTTGGACTTTCCAGCCTCCAGAACCATAAGAAGTATGCACTTGTTGTTTACTAACCACCCCATTAGTGGTATTTTCTTATAGCAGCCCAAATGGACTAAGACACTAACATCAAGTAACTCAATAAACTGTAAAGGTATCAGGTGTGTTGATCAGAGTTCTATTCAGACAACTGACCACTTCAGTTAGTTTAAGCATAAAGTAATTTAATCAAAGATAAGATGTGTTCAATCTCTTTGAGACCCAAATTACCAGATTGACGCCACATAATCCGGGGTAGATGCAGCTAGGTAAAATGTATTTAGACAAAGCCTTCAAGCCCACCATGGGACCACGCTGGAGAAACCACCACTGCTCTTCTATGTCTATCACATCCTGGACTGGATGCTGGAAATAGACCACAGCTACCTCGACACCTCCCACCACACTTGTCAGAAATGTTAGAGTCTCTGGGGCATTCTGCCCTTCCCTTGGCTTAGTTCCCCCTCCATATATGGGAGCCTTTCCACTGTCAGAACTGCTTGGTCATGTGTCTATGTGTGAACTACAAAGTAGCTGAAGCAAAGTCATTTTGGCTCCCCAGGATCTGTAATATAGGAAAACAGTTTCCAAGTGGACTAGAATGAGATTTTTTAAAATTAAATTTATTGGGGTGACATCCTCATATATAAGAAGCCAGGGGCCATCACCACCGAAACAACTGAATGGATGACTGAATAACAGGCTGCATGGGGCAACAAGGCCAGCAGGAGGGTTAGTGAGGGATGACCAAACAGACTGAACAGCTGCAGGGGTGACCAGGCTGGCAGGGGGGGCAGTTGGGGGCAACCAGGCCAGAGGGCAGGGGCAGTTAGGAGTGACTAGGTCAGTGGGGGGGACATTTGGGGGTGACCAGGCTGGTGGGGGGGCAGTTAAGGTGATCACGCCAGCAGGGGAGACAGTGAGAGGTGATCAGGCTGGTGGGAGGGAGGGCAATGAGGGGCGACCAGGCTGGCAGGGGTAGGGGGGATAGTTAGGGGCAACCAGGCTGGCAGAAGGGGGCAGTTAGGGGTAACCAGGCTGGTGGGGGCACAGTTTGGGGTGACTAGACTGGCAGGCAGATGAGCAGTTAGGAGCCAGTGGTCAGGAATTATGAAAGGGATGTCCCTGATTCGAGAGGGTGCAGGTTGGGCTGAGGGCCCCCCCCCATGCACAAATTTCATGCACCAGGTCTCTAGTTGGTTAATAAAATTATATAGACTTCAAGTGTATAATTCTATGATATCATCTGTATGCATTGTGTGTTTTGAGGCAACAAACATACAACTTTTGGTCTTTAGTAGTCAAAAGGAAATAGCAATAAAAATTGAGAAGACCTGAAACAGGGACTTGACTGACTTCTAAGACAGCACAGCGGGTAAAAGAGAAAAATTTCCACCAAATAGGAGAGAGGGCTTCAAAGATGGTGCCATTCAAAAGATAATTACAAGGCCATTCTCCTGGCTGGCGGTGATGTCCTAGGAGAAGAGAGGATGGACTGACTTGAAGACAGGCTAGAGTGACAGTAGCCAGTTCTAGACAGTATACCTATTCTGTTTAATGTATGTCCATTTTCACAATGGAGCAACCCAGCTTATCTCTCCACAAACTATTTCCAGCCATTCATACATAAGCTGAGGCAAACTTAAAAAATGGAAAATCCAATCAGAGATGTAAGTTTAGTGAAGAAATAAGCAGCTGTAGGCTGGGATAGAAAATTCTTTGGGAAACAGAAACCCACACTACTGTTTATAATATTCTTGACGTCAATGGCATGAATAACAGCTAAAATTCACAATACTCAGGAAACTGTCCTAAAAATATGCTATTCAGTGACCTTGGAGAAACATGAAACGCTTTGACATTGATAGGTACATGATTAAAACAAGTTTTTGGCAAGTTGATATTCTAACACACTGGTGATTTGAAGAATTAATGTTTGCCCAATTGTTCTTAAGAAATGGTTATTAGACCATTTGACCTACAACCTTTAGCCTCAATGTTTCCTCCTCAGAGAGGATTCTCCAGGTCGATGGAGCTCTAATGACCCGCTCCCAGCCCCCGGCAACCACATCACTGTTGCATTTACCTCATGGCACTTATCCCTCTCTGAAATTACTTTGTTCGTCTACTGGTTTGGGGGTATATTGTCTGGCTCATCTCACTAGAAAGTAAGTTCCATAAAAATCATGACAATGTCTTACTCCATCACCGTACCCCGACTATCTAGAACAGTTCCCAGTACATAGTTGGTGCTTAATAAAGGTTGTGCCCTAACAATAAGTAGCAATGCCTACCTTACAGACTTGTTCGGCAGGTTAAATTGATCAGTCTCTGTCAAACACCTTGATGACTACTGCATATAATAAAACCTCAATAAATACTATTGTCACTTATGTTGAAACAATGCTCATACTCTTCATATATCACATTAGTAATGAATATTCTTTCCAAAGAGTTTTGCTTAGTTTACCTGGATTCTAAATCTGGATGTCAGTCAAAAGACCAATGGTGTTTCCTCAGCAGCTCCATGTGGTCCACAGCCTGGTCTTTGCAACATTAATGTTTAATGTAGTGTAATAATATACATTTGCATCTGCCACAGATTAATAATTAACATGTGATATTTAATACAAATCAGAACTCAAATCCTTAGTGCATCTTCAAAACTGTTGCCATCTGGCTCCCAAGTCCTGGGGAATATTGTGCAGCGAGAAACCAGAAGTGGAAGGCTTGTGGTCCAAGGGATTTTCTGCTTCTCTGCCCCCTCCCAACAGCAAGTAATTAATAAAGGTTTAAGACGTCAGGAGCAGATGGAGCTGGCCCCCTAGATGCCTTTGCAAACTTATAATTAAAGACTGCTCTGTGTGCTTGTCCCCAGAATGTGGCGATCCTAGCATAGTGCATTGGAAGGGACTCCGGAGATCACCTGGGCCAGCGTCATTGTGCAGATGAAGGGAGATAGCAATAAAGTGACTCAATCACAGACACCCAGGTTATTTTTGTAAGCGTGGGCACTGGAACTCAGGTTACTTCTGTCATAATACAATTTCTAGTTTGCCCGAGTTTCTGCTTAGGTATGTATGCCTGGGTTTTCAGAAAACAGAATTCATGAGGGTTTTTTAAAAAGAATTTACACCTTACCTTCTCAGAGAAGAATTGTCCCACCTCCCTTATGTTCTGCCTTTTGGTTTCCTGGGGGATTTGCAGGGAGGGGGCTGGTACATTAGATTTTTTTGTTTATTTGGGCAGCCCATTATTCAAACCCAAAGGGAACAGGGAATAGGAAAGACACCTCCATGCACACAGGGTCAGGTCCTTCACAGAGGTTTATTAAATGTTGGTAGATTTAAACCAAAAAGTTTCTATATCGGTTAGAATTTTTAAGAGCTTAATGAGGAATAACATTGAAATTATTACCTAATATGGGAAGACTTACGTTTTCATTAAGCATTCCATTTACACAAGTGAGGAAGGCAGGATATTGTGTTAGCTAAAAGCACTACTTTCTTCTCAATTAGCCCAAGTTGAGTCTGAATTCCTGCTCCACCATGAGTATCAGAGGAAGTCACTAGAGTTTTGAGAAGTGACCTATTTTCAGTTAACAACTGGCAGCAGTGAGGGAAAGAATCAGATAGAGTTGGGAGGCAAGGAAACAGGTAAAAAGACCATGGCAACAGGCTGGGCAAGAGATGATAAGCCATCACATCATTCTTTCCTGTTAGCTGGGATCACCAAATACTGGCAATGACTTGGGTGCCAAATCAGTCCTACCCGGAAGGTTAAAATACGTACATACATACATACTTAACATACACACATGCATACACATATACATATATACATGCATATGGAGGAAACCAGGAGAGCAATGGGGAGAGGAAGAGGGAAGGAAGGAAGGAGGAAGGAAAGAAGGAAGGAAGGAAGGAAGGAAAGAAGGAAGGAAGGAAGGAAGGAAGGAAGGAAGGAAGGAAGGAAGGAAGGAAGGAAGGAAGGATAATTTTTTTTCCAATCACCCCCAGTGTATTTTGCTCAATAGATTTTGTAAATCTCAATGTGGCTCACTACTGGCAGCATAAGAATCACCTGAGACAAATTCTTGGGTCCTACCAAGGTCAAATAAATCAGAATCTTTTGCTGACAGAGGAACCCAGCAATCTGTGTTCTAACAAACCATCTAGGTAATTCTGATTCACACTCATATTTGAAAATTGGTGTGTGTGTCTCTGTGTGTGTGTGATTATGTGTGTGTATCCTATAAGTATAAGGCATATATAAAGTCCTGGTTCAGTTTGAATAGTAAACAAATTATGTCTGTGTAACATATAAAACAATTTGCAAGATAAACAGAGAATATTATTCAATATTTAAATAAACTGTTAGCTTGTTTTAATATTTTTATTCCATTTTCTAGGTAATAAACCCTATGTATAATAATGGCTAAATCCAAATGAATTCTAGATGATGACAGAATTGTTGAAAATTGACATTTCAATATTTTAAATCTGTGTAAATCCTCTCTCTGTCACATTTTTCAGATTGCTTGCATCCTATGTAGGAGTAAACTTATTACAAATTCAAACTACACAAGAACTTTATGGAAACCTCCATATATAATATAAATTTATGTGTATAATAAATGCACACTTATATATTTGTAATTAGGTAATATATAAAAATTTTTCATACTAGCAGTTCCTCGTGATGTATTTTGTGCAGCAGATCAACAATGATTTTATGAGTGTAGGAGCCTTGGTTACAGCAAAATTTATTTATTCCTTATTCTCAGACATAGCTTTGATTTTCCCTACCTTGGTTCATGTGTTTTCCCTGTCCTGAAATGTCCTTCCCACTTTCTTTATATATTTATGGATCCAATTCCAATAGAAGAGGGGATATTTCCCCACAACAACAATTAATTCTCCACATATCAGCTGAGTTTCCTACAATGCAACTCAACTCTCACTTTACTCACCCAGAAATAGCATCAGGTCCCACAGGATAAGAGTTCAGTCCTTTGAGGATATACCCCTATGCACACACACTTCAATCACCAATGACAACTGACAAACAATCAGAGGTTCCCGTGACACCCCCCCTTCAGGTACAACTAATTTACTAGAGCAACTCACAGAACTCAGAGAAACATTGCACTTACTAGATCACTGGTTTACTGGGAAAGGGTAGAACTCGGGAACAGTCCAATGGAAGAGATGTGGCAGGGTGTGCGGGAAGAGGTAGACCTTCCATATCCTCTCAAGGTATACCACTCCTCTAACACCTCCACCTGTTCATCCACCCTGCTGTTCTCTGGATCCTGTCCTTTTAGGTTTTTTAAAGGCTTTATTACTTCAGTTTGATTGATTAAATCAGTGGCCATTGGTAACTGACTCAATCTCCAACCCTTCTCTCCTCCCTTGAGGTCAGGGGGTGGGACTCAAGGTTCCAACCTTCTGTTGGAAGAGGTCATTGAGAGGGTATACCTGCCAGTTGACCTATAATCAGGCTCTTCACCCCCTCCCCTGTCCTTGGACTGTATGCTCCCCTCACCATTCCCATACTAGGGTTATTTCAAGGATTCAACCTTGAGAAAGTAAGGAATTATGGAGACCTTCTGGACTGAATACTGACTGAACATCTATATAAACTTTTAAGATTCTGGCAAGTGGGTATGGAGATCAAGTTGTTTGTGGCCACCCAAAACAAGCTTTACTCATTCAAACTGCCACCTATCCTTGCCCGCCATGTATGAGGAGCCAGTTTCAGATTTCATGCAGGGAATTTCCAAAGTTGTAAGCCAACACCTTCTAATCATAGGGCTATTTTTCCTAGCAATCAGTTTCTAAGCTTAGGCCCCCAAATCACCTCATTAACATAACAAAAGGCACCTTTATACTCCATCACTTAGGAAATTCCAAGGATTTTAGGAGCTTTGTGTCTGAAATGAGGAGTAAGACTATATATATATATATAGTCTATATATAGTCTGTATATATATAGACTATATATATATATACATACTAGGGGCCCAGTGTATGAATCTGTGCACCTTGAAAGGAACTTTGGGCCTTGAGGATTCAATGGGCACAGAGGTGGGTCTCTGTTCATCCTCCACACCCCTTCCCAGCTCCTCCTACCATGGCCATCAATCTCCTGTCTGCCTGCAGCTCCACCCCTGCCTCCACTGGTCCAGCAGGTGTGAGAGGCAGCTGCCATCCCCAATCACCCCTCAGGAGCAGGAGGAGGTGGAGAAGCCCTGAGAGGCAGCTGGAGCCAGCACCAAGCGATAAAGGCTGACAGCACCAAGCGATAAAGGCTGGCAACAGGCACCGGCAGTGGGTGCAAATGGTGGCTCCAGGGCCAGCAATGGGTGCAAGTGGGGCCAGGGCTGGCACCAGTAGCAAGTAAAAGCAGAAGGCGGGACTGTGGCACACAGGAGCAAAGAATTTTCAGTAACCACCAGAAGTTCGCCCCAATGACAACAACCAGCACTCCACCTGTTATTTGTTCTACCATCTTGCTACGGCCAATGCCCACCATATTTCACAAGCATCCCCTGGTGGTCAGTGCACATCATAGCAACTGGTTGTTTGGTTGTTCCACTGTTCGATCTGTTTGCATATTAGGATTTTATATATATAAACTAGGGGCCAGGTGCACGAAATTCATGCACTGGGGGGAGAGTTCCTCAGCCAAGCCTGCCCCCTCTCACATACTGGGCACCCTCAGGGCGTATCCTACTGGCAGCTTAGGCCTGCTCCCTGATCCCCTTGGGGAGCGGGCCTAAGCCATAGTCTGGCCTCCCTTTCTGGGAAGCGATCAGGCTAATCAGGGGAAGCCACCAGCCCTATCACCCCACTGCTGCAGCCACTGCCAATCACCGCAACCACCAAGGTGTTTTCATCAACACGGACTCCAGTCCCTTCACCATGAAAAAAGGACAACTTTCTTTAGGCATTTTCAAGATGAGTCTTTCATAGGATATGACATTTCTTTCTTTCTTTTTTTTTTATCATCACCTGAGAATATGTTTCCACTGATTTTTAGAGAATGTAGAAGAGAAGGGAAAAACAGAGAGAAACATCAAAGTGAGAGGAACATTTTGATTTGTTGCCTTCTGCATATGCCCTGACCTGGGCCCCGGCCAGGGAGGAGCCTGCAACCTAGGTACATGGCCTTGGTCAGAATTGAACTCAGACCCTGCAGTCAGCAGGCTGAGCATTATGCACTGTGCCAAACTGGCTAGGGCAGGATATGACATTTCTTAGCCCTCCAGCAGTGGACCTTCATTTTTTTTCTCCAGGAGTGTAGTGGAAAAACCTTAGCTCACCTTTAGGGATTCTTATTACCCAGATTACTAAGAATATTATCAGTGGCATGCAGGGAGTTTAGCCAATGAGTGGTAAGAAAAGGTGTTTCCTCTGTAGTTCACTTCAATAGCCAACTCCCCTGCCCCTCCAATCCCAGCTCCACCCCTTCCTAGGCCTGTAACCTCTGGCCAAAAATGCAGGCCTGGGCAGGGGACCCCCAGACCCCTGTGATCACTGGCTCTGCCCTGCCCAGGCCTGCAGTCTCTGCCTGAGGCTGCAGGACTGGGCAGAAGAACCCCAAGCCCCTCCAATCACTGACTTAACAGAGCCCAGGCTTCTGCGATCACCAGCTCTGATCCAGGCCCCTGCCATTGCTGGCTCTGCCCTTGCCCCACTGGCAGCCTCTGGCCAAGGCTGCAGGCCTGGGCAGGGAACCCCCAGGCCCCTCTGATCGCAGGCTCTGCCCCTGCCCCACTACAGCCTCTGGCCAAGGCTACAGGCCTGGGCAGGAGACCCCAGACCCTGCCATCACCAGCTTCACCCCTGCCCCACTACAGCCTTTGACCAAGGCTATAAGCTTGGGCAGAGGACCCCCAGACTCCTGCATTGCCTGCTCTGCCCATGCCCAGACCCTTCAGATCACCGGCACCACTCCTGCTCAGGCCCTGTGATCGCCAGCTCCACCCCTGCCCCACTGCAGCCTCTGGTCAAGATTATAGACCTGAGCAAGAGACCCCCAGGCCCCTGCCATTGTGTTCTCCACCCTTGAGTCTCTGGCCAAGGATGCAGGCCTGGGCAGGGGATCCCCAAGACCCCTGCTTTTCTGGCTCCACTGGTGCTTAGACCCCTGCTATCGCAGGCTCCACCCCTGCCCCTCTGATCACTGGCTCTGCAGGGCCCAGACCCCTGCGATCTCTGGCCTTACCCTTGCCCAGGCCTGAGGCCTCTGGCCCAGGTCTTATGCTTGGGTAGGGCACCCTCATACCCTTCTGATCACCGGCTCTTCCCCTGCCCCCTCCAATCACCAGCTCCACCCTTGCCCATGCCTAAGGCCTCTGGCGAAGGCCTCTGGCCTGGGCAGGGGACCCCCAGCCCCTTCTGATCACCTGTTCCACCCCTCGGGCCCCCTGCTACTGCCTGGCTAACAGGCCTGATCTCTTCAGTGGTGAGGCTGAGCCAGACTGGGGACTGCCATCTTGTGGCCATGGGGGTGGCCATCTTTGTGATGGAGTGGTGCCTAATTTGCATATTACTCTTTTATTAGATAAGATATATCTTATTATATGTCACAATATGGAACACTCCTTTTCAATATCTATATGTGTGCCCTGGGAAAGCTTTTCATGATCACCTATTTGAAAATCCAAGTATTAGACCTAACTTTCCTAAGCCCATCAGCTACTGGAAGTGGGAGTTCTTAAGCAAACCACATCTTAGCTCTCTGAGATCCATAAGGGGAGATTTGAGCTAAGGGGGGAATTCTTATGTTCCAGGCCAGATGAGAGGCTGAGTGTCTGATCTGAGGTGAAGAGCGTACAGGATAAATTTTGGAAAGAGCCTCACCTGGAATATCTAAGGATCCTTGAGCAAAGAAGCTATATGAGTTTACCTTGGGAACCAGATGTTCCCTCTCATTCTATCCAAATAGAACAGCTGGAAGAACAAAAATGTTCTAAGGGTGCATTTGAGGAGACTTTAGATTCTACTGCAATGGGACCTGGTTCGTTTCCTTGTTTTGTCTGGTTCTGTTTCTTTCTGGACAGAGTTGAGGCAATCAAACATGTCAGTTCCTGGTATATTGTCATTATTGGTGCTTGATTCACTCCTCACTTATATCTGACTAGAGGCCCGGTGAACAAATTTTGTGCACTCGGGAAGGGGGGGGGGGCGTCCCTCAGCCTGGCCTGTGCCCTCTCGCAGTCTGGGACCCCTCAGGGGATGTCCACCTGCTGGCTTAGGCCCACTTCCCAGAAGATCAGGCCTAAGCTGGCAGTCAGACATCCCTCTGGCAGCCCGAGAGCCCTCAGGGAATGTCCACTTGCCAGCAGGGAGCAGGCCTAAGCTGCAGTCAGATATCCTTAGCGCTGCTGAGGAGGCAGGAGAGGCTCCCACCACCACCGCTGTGCTGGTAGCCATCAGCTTGTGGCTGATTAGAGCTACCCTTGTGGGAGCACACTGACCACCAGGGGGCAGTTCCTGCATTGAGCATCTGCCCCCTGGTGGTCAGTGTGTGTCACAGTGACCAGTCATTCCCAGTCATTCTGCTGTTATGGTCAATTTGCATTTTATTATTATAGGATTAGTATTTATTCCTGTGTATGTACTAAGCTCACTCCTTTCTCCTCCTATCCATATAAGCAACCATTGTAACATGCCTGTGAGATTTTGGCAAAAGCTCACCCTCTCTCACCTCAAAAAAGGCTAAAAGTGTCAGTGTGGCCAGCAGTGTCTTCCATCCTGCAGGTAAAATCCTCATCTGAGATTTAAATCACTTGAGTAGGAGCTTTGGGGTGATAAGTGGTATTGAAGGACACAGTTTTGTTTGAAAGCTTGGGGTTTAATAGGACATTATTAAACCATTTAATCTCTCCTGCAGAGACATTTCATGCTGTCCCCTCAGGGAGCTTTCCTTGCAGGAGGTCCTGGAGTCAGCCTGTGGCCAAGTTGGTGGCGGTTCAGGAAGTTCATCCTGCTCTAATTTCAACTCAGCAGCAAAAGCACTCACAGCAGGAAATTCAAATTTGAAAATTTCAAGGAAAAATACACACTGCCTTTCCTTTCCCGCCACCCAGGATATTAAACCCAGATGACCATGGGAAAGACAAATTACAGAAATAAGCGCTGCGATTCTAAGTCACCAAGTCATTTCCAGTGACAAATGGACCCATTTTATTTCTAGGGGATACACTACCCTCCCTAAAGAAAAGAGAAGTATGCCCTTGGACGCTACTTTATCAAGACAATAGCATTATCGGAGGAGACCGATGGTGCTGCAGAAATTAAAGCTCAGCGTTTTGCATGCAGTGGTGTTGGCTTGGAAGCCAGCGCTGTTAGGTAGCTCCAGCGCCTCGCTGCTCAGACCTGGGAAGGCCTTTGCATTGTGTCTTTTTTTCCTGACACTCACAATACACCTGCCAACCTCTGTGCTTCTGCCATCTGCAAGAGGCCAGGGATCAAACAGGGGCAGAGCTTTGGAGGAAGAGAAACTCGGGCTCAAATCCCAGCCCAGCCCTACTCAGCCCTCTTTCTCTGTATGACCTTGGGGGAGTGGCTATCCCTTTCTAGGCGTCCGTTTCCGCATTTGAGGATTAGGGAAAACAATACCCATGGGGAACATTCAGCAGTTTGACTCTAGCCGGATTGCGAGGCTAAAGTCACACAGGCATTTTATTCATCTCTAAGAAAGCTACACGACTTGGGAGTCCAGGTGCTGCTTTATGTTTCTTTAAGACCGGCAGAGCCAGCCTTTCCTCTACGGATGGAAAAGCTAGCTGCTGCTTCATTTAAGGACCAGATGAAACCATTGGCTTGCATTTGAGGGTCCTGTTGAATGGGAACTGTTTAGATTTAAACATTAGAATTGCATTCAGCACAGCCAATAGTAACAAAACGAGCGTTTGAAACAGACTATTTCTGGGAATAATGGTTTCATGTGCCCATCTCGGGTTACTCTAAGCCAAATACTTATTAGTAGAGCTGACCAGAATTGAATGCACTTCAAATACAGGCCGTGCAAACTCCTTCCTTTCTCCTCTTACCTTCCCCTTGTTTTCTTCCTCTTTCTCTTTTCCTCTTCCTATTCTCCCTCTTCCTCTCCTCCAATTTGAGTGTAAATGCACCCAAGTTAAATACATTAGAATTGTATTGTTGCAGAAAGTCCAAAAAAACTAAGCGACACTTTGAAAAACTGGAGAAATCACAGTTTTAATAACACACGCAGACTCTGGGGTTGTCCCAAATCCCAAATCAGAGTGGGGAAACATGCGGGAATCTTGCCTTATAACTGCCTCTCAAGTTCATTGTTTTGCAAATATGCTCCCTCCCACGAGGCCCTGGAGGAGGTGCAACTCTTCATTTACCCTTCCCCCAGGTGTTCCAAGGTTCTGGGCCAGAACAAAGCCCCCTGCCCTCCCGCAGGGCAGGGCTTTGTTAGGTTTTATGGCCTAACATTCCTTGCAAGACCAGCTTCCTCCTCAGTATGATGCAATTCTGCTCCACCTACCTTATGTCATGGTATTAAATGTGATAAAATGTATAAAGAAGTATCCCAGAGATCAACCAAAGGACTTTTATTCATGCATATAAGTATAACCAGTGGACACAAGACTCTGGGGGGTAGGAGAAACCAGGGAAGATCAAGGAGGAGGCTGGAAGGAGACATATGTACTACTCTTTGTAATATTTTAAGCAATAAAATAAAATTTTTTAAAAAAAGAAAAATCCCAGGGCCTGGTGCTTTCCTGGGTAGTAACTGATGTTTAAGACTAAGGCTTGGATGGCTCTGTCAGCCACTCATATACTCACCTCCACTTCCTCCTCACCAACAGCGACTCATGTATTTCAAGACCCGGATTTATTTTATGTGGCTTCCTCCCAGAACTTTATTGTTAGATAACCTTTATTCCTGTTCTGCTGAAAGACTAGAAATGTATACATAGTCACCTCAAATTCTTGCAGTTTAAAAAAGGTATGCAGAACCAAATTAATATGCACAAGAGGGAAAAAGAACATTCCCAAAATCAGTAAGCGACAATGAGAGAAGACAAACGGGAATCATATGTACCTGAGTTAGAAACACCTCTCTGTAATGTTACCTTCGGCAGTTTTCAGAATTTCCCTGAGCCTCAGTTTCTCCAAGTATAAAACTTGATTTTCTCAGCAGTTTCTAGAGCAATGAGGTTTATGCTCTACTCAGCATCCTAGAGATAGAAAAGCCAAGAAGTGATATGTATTGCTCAGGGTGCAGAAGGGAAAACAATTAGCACCCTAGATATTTCAACAAAGACAATTGAACATAGGGAATTGTTTAAGCAGGTTGGAGGGTTGGAGTGCAGAAAGGACACACGATGAGCGCAGAGGTAGTATGTGTTGGACTGGGGATAAAAGGAAAGAGGTCTAGAAATTCAGAACCTCACAGCTCAGAGGAGCCCGTCAGCTGGGACTTAGACCTCTCAGGAGGTGCCGCCAGCCAGTCAGAATACAGTCAGGAGCCCAGGAGGGACACGAGAAGGGGTGGTGTCCTACTGGCACTGAGACCTAAGAGGGAACACTGAGGCTGCTTCTGGGATTGTTGGAAGTAGTTGTGAACTGGAGCCTCAGCGCCTTTTGGTGGCAATGCTAATTAGAAGAGAATGCAAAGAGTAAGAAGTGTGTCCCTTTCCCTCCTCCATCCTTCTCCTCTTTCTCTGGGTCCTCCAATAGTGGAACCATTCAGGGATCCAGCTGGCAAAGGAGAACTGAAATTTGCAGAGTCCCAGCACAGTAGCAGGTAGTTGAGCACAATCAGGGTGTGGAGCCAAAAGACAATACCTTAATGAGCAACAGCAGTGTTCCTCCCAAACCACACAAGACAGAGCATGCCAGCTATAGCATTGACATTTTAACCTTATATTCCAAACTAAATAGCTAACAATTATTAAGCAATACCACTTCTGGGAATATATCCTAAGAATCCTGAAACACCAGTCAGAAAGAATATATGCACCCCTATATTCACAGCAGCATCATTTACAATTAGAGGCCCAGTGCACAAATTTGTGTGTGGGTGGGGTCCCTCCTCCTAGCTGGCGACTGGGGCTATTGGGGCCATCTCATCCAGTTTCGATTGGGACCAATTTGGGCCAGCCAGCTGTGGGGAGGGACCATGGGATGTTGGCCAGTTGCGGAACGTTGGCTGTGGGAGCACACTGACCACCAGGGGGCAGCTCCTGCATTAAGTGTTTGCCCCTTGGTGGTCAGTGCACATCATACCTACCAGCCGGTCATCTGGTCATCTAGTCGTAATGGTTGCTTAGGCTTTTATATAGATAGATAGATAACTACAATCTGGAAACAGCCCAAGTGCCCATCAGTAGGTGTGTAGATAAAAAACTGTGGAACATTTACACAATGGAATACTACTTGCCTGTAAAAAAGGAAGGAAATCTTACCCTTTCCAACAACATGGACCTGGAGAGTACTATGCTAAGTGAAATAAGCCCATCAGAGAAAGATAAATACCATATGATCTCACTAACAGGTGGAATCTAATGAACAACATAAATGGACAAACAATATGGAACCAGAAGCATGGATACATGAAACAGACTGGTTGGTGCACAAGGGGAGAGAGTGGAGGTGACTGGAAAAAGAAGGTGAAGGAAATGGCTGAAGAACACATGTGCATGCATACTCCATGAACACAGACAATAGTTTAGTAAAGGTCAAGGAAGGGGTTAGGGGGATTGGAGGTGGGCTAAGGTGGGAGGAGGGAGAAAGAGAGATTCCTGTAATAATGTCAACATTAAAAAATTTTTATTAAAAAAAACAATGGTGCTAAAAACATTGACAGTTATTGCCTGAAAACACAGTATTGCAGTTAGTATAAATGTACTATACAAGACACAAAATTCTTTAACATTTCCTGGTGCTAAGGGGAATTTTTTTAAGATTTCTTTTTCAGTGAGGGTATAGCCCTTCAAGCATCCCTGGGCTAATACAGGGGTCTCAATTCCAACTTTTTACATTTCACAGACCCAAAGCTGCCTCACCAGCACTTGAGTGGCAATTAAAATATGTCTATTGTGAGCCTGATTGCTGTTTCTTTTTAGGCAGTCTGTCTTTTCTCTGTCATGGCTTTAAGATCATCCCTTCTTGCTGATATTTTGCAGTTTCCCTACAATAAGAAAATAGTTTTAAACACAGAATAAGTTTCCAGTACTATCTTTAACTTATGAATTCTCACTTCATGTCCAGTCCAGAGATGATTTTCTTCTTAGAGAGTAAGACTTATCCCCCAATGCTCAAGTAACTAGACAGAGGACTGTCCATGAGAAAGTGACATTCCTTTCTCTTGCTCCACCCCTGAACACTCCTCCCACCAGATGGCTGGGAGATAGCCATTACTGCACAGCCTTTGATTAGAAGGAGCTAATCCTATTTAATAAAATAGTAATATGCAAATTAGGCATCACACCATCACAAAGGTGGCTTCCCCCATGGCCACAAGATGGCAGTGCCCATAACCACTAGATTGCTACCCCCATAGTCACAAGATGGCTTCCCCCATAGCCACAAGATGCCAGTGCCCAGGCAGGCTCAACCCCACCACTGAAGTGGTCAGGCCTGTCAGCCAGGCAGTTGACAGAGGAAGCGGGGGCCCGAGGGTTGAAACAGGTGATAAGAGGGGGCTGGGGGTCCCCTGCCCAGGCCAGAGGCATTTGGCAGAGACTTCAGGCATGGGAAAGGGTGGATCCAGTGATCGGAGGGAACAGGAGCGCAGCCAATGATCAGAGGGGTATGAAGGTTCCCTACCCAGGCATAAGGCCTGGGCCAGAGGCCTCAGGCCTGGGCAGGGGCAAGGCTGGAGATCTCAGGGCCCTGGGCTCTGCAGAGCCAGTGATCAGAGGGGCAGGGGAAGAGCCTGCAATCACAGGGTCTGGACACTGGTGGAACCGGCATAGCAGGGGTCTGGAGGTCCCCTGCCCAGGCCTACAGCCTTGGCCACAGGCTGTAGTGGGGCAGGAGTGGAGCCGGCAAAGTAGGGGTCTAGAAGTCCCCTGCCCAGGGTGTAGCCTTGGCCAGAGGCTGCCAGTGGGGCAAGGGCAGAACTGACAATGGCAGGGGGAAGGATCAGAGCCAGTGATTGCAGAGGCCTTTGCTCTGTGAAGCTGGTGATTTCAGGGGGTCCCCTGCCCAGGCCTGCATCCTTGTCCAGAGGTTACAGGCCTGGTAGGGGTGGAGCCAGTGATCGGTGTGAACTACAAAGGAAACACCTTTTCTTATCGCTCACTGGCTAAGCTCTCTGTATGCCACTGGTAATATTCTTAGTAACTTGGGTAATAAGAATCCCTAAAGGCAATCTAGGATTTTTCCACCACACTCCTGGAGAAAAAAAAAAATGAAGGTCCACTGCTGGAGGCCTAAGAAATGTCATATCCTGCCCTAGCCAGTTTGGCTCAGTGCATAATGCCTCAGCCTGCTGACTGCAGGATCTGGATTCAATTCTGACCAAGGGCATGTACCTAGATTGCAGGCTCCTCCCTGGCCAGGGCCCAGGTCAGGGCTCATGCAGGAGGCAACCAATTAAAGTGTTCTTCTCACTTTGATGTTTCTCTCTGTTTTTCCCTTTTCTTCCACATCCTCTAAAAATCAATGGAAACATATCCTCAGGTGAGGATAAAAAAAAAGAAAGAAAGAAATGTAGTATCCTATGAAAGACACATCTTGAAAATGCCTAAAGAAAGTTGTCCTTTTTTCATGGTGAAGGGACTGAAGTCTGTGTTGATGAAAACACCTTGGTGGCTGCGATGACTGGCAGTGGCTGCAGCAGTGGGGTGATAGGGCTGGTGGCTTCCCCTGATTAGCCTGGTCACCTCCCACAAAGGGAGGACAGACTGTGGCTTAGGCTAAGGTGACCAGACATCCCACTTTTGGCAGGACAGTCCTGATTTTTAACAATTTTTCCCACATCCCACAGCGTTTTAAAGAAGTCCCGATTTTTGGAAAGAGACATATGTACTACTCTTTGTAATATTTTAAGTAATAATAATAATAAAAAAGAATCCCCCTCCCCCCTCAGTCAATGGTGTCCTGCTTTACCAATATTAAAATCTGGTCACCTTAGCTTAGGCCCGCTCCCCAAGGGGAGCACGGAGTGGGCCTGAGCCTTCAGTAGGACACTCCCTGAGGGCTCCCAATATGTGAGAGGCTGGGGTGAGGAACCACCCCCCACTGCATGAATTTCATGCACTGGGCCCCTAGTTCATTATAAAAGTGTTAAATCCTGGAAGTTTAGTTTCTTTCTCCCTCTGCATTCTGAACTGGTATGAGCCAGCAATTCTGTATGTGTCTGCCACCCCCAAATTTTCTCTGGGATGGATCCAGACTGCAGTGGAAGGCTAAGCTAGAGGTGGGGCAGGAAACATCAGCAAACGTGTTTGGCACTTGGTTGAAGAGTTTGACCTCATCCTCCAACACAGCTTTTGTATCAGTGATAAAACTCACTATTTACTTCTTAAAAATTGAGATAAAATTCACATACCATAATATTCACTCCTTTATAGAGTACTATTTGGCCCGGGCCAGGTGGGTCAGTGGGTTGGAGCATTGTCCCATACACCAAGGTGTTGTGGGTTCGAATTCCATCAGAGCACATGCCCAGGTTTCAGGTTTGATCCTTGGTTAGAGCCCATGGGGGAGGCAACCAATTGATGTTTCTCTCTCCTCAGATAAGTATAAAATATATAAAAACAAAATGTGCTATTTGTTCATTTTTAGCCACAAAGTTGTGCAACCACACTTCTTAGTTCCAGAACATGTTCATTACACCAAAAACAAACCTTGAAAATATTAGCTATCATACCTCACCCTACCCCACCCCAGCCCCTGGAAACCACTAATCTACTTTCTGTCCCTGTGGATTTGACTATTCTGGTCATTTATTTAAAATGAAATTATTAAATATGTGGGCTTTCTTTCTCTGGCTTCTTCACTTTAATAAAAATCACTTTACTCTCTATCTATCTGTATTTTGAATTGCTCTCAACTGGTTTCAAACTCATTGGTACAAAGAAGGGTGTTATCTATGGAACTCCACATAATTTTTTACTTCTAACTTGGTTTGTGATTATACTTTTAATTCCCAAGATTTACTTATAAAGTCACTTGTTCTTATTTATGCCTTGTTTTATTATTTTTTCCATTTTAAACAAACTCTTCTAATTATAACATGCATGCAGAAAATAACATAAATTGTAAGTACATATACCTTCATTAATTATTAGTGCCTCATTATGAATAAAATGACATATCATTTCAAAGTCCCTCAAATGTTCCTTCATCCCCCTTGTACCTTTCTCTCCTTCCTCCTAAAATCATGCTATCCTTATCATGACTTCTAAAACCACAAGTCTTACCAGTTTTTAAACTTTACAAAATGGACATTATATGGTACCATTTTATTCTCAGGTTCTTTGGCTCCTCTTGTCTGTAACACTCCATTGTTAATAGAAGGTACATGCGTGTTTTTTTGCTTTGAATGTCTGAAATACACTTATACAAAAGTCTTTGGTCATATTGGTTTCTGAAAAATAATTTCATCTGGGTTGAGTTGTGTTGATATTTAAAAATTTTATTCACTGCATTAATTTTTCATGAGTTTAAGAATTCTGTTTCCAAGTTTGTTGTGAGTGGATAGATTGTTTGTTTTAATGCAATCTTTATATATGTGTTGTTTTCACTTTTCACATCATGTATTTTCTGACTAGAAGTTTGTAGTTATTTCCAGCCCTTAGCCTGGTCTCCAAGTCCAGGTCCAGGCTGGTTCCACTATGAGACTGACACAGTTCCAGGTACAAAGCCAGCTGGCAGCTGGAACCTAGGTCCTACCCACGAGATGGTGTTTCTTTCCCTCCTGAATTCCTGCTCCCACCTCCACTTTCCAAACTCCTCCCTACTTCATAACCCACAGTTTTCATTGTTGTTGTTTTTCAAATTTTTTTTATTGTTGTTGTTTGTTTTTTCAGAGAGAGAGAGAGAGAGAGAGAGAGAGAGAGAGAGAGAGAGAGAATCATTGGTCGGCTTCCTCCTGCATAACCCCTTCTAGTGATCAAGCTCACAACTTGGGCATGTACCCTGACCAGGAGTCAAACTGTGACCTCCTGGTTCCTGGGTCGATGCTCAACCACTGAGCCACACCAGCTGAGCAGCCTGCAGTTTTTTGGTACTTTTTAAAGCCCATCACCAATTATACATCATGAGGCATTTTTTTTATTCTACTCTCCTTCCCAGAGGAGAGCCCGAGCAGCTTTAGTCAATGGCATGGCTCCCCCTGTCCCAGGAGGAGCACGTTTGCAGAAACTCAGCTCCCACATCCACTCCCTACTTCAGAATAGAAAGCCCGGAAGGTTTGGACTGCAGCTGCCATCAACACTGGCCTTGCATTTAGAACCTCCCACTAAGCCTTTTATATTCTTTTTTTACTTTTTAAAATCTGTTATTGTGCACTGGAACAACAGCAACAACAAAAAGGTGTTTACAGCGTGAACTCATTGCCCCATCTCCAACAGATGTCCCAGCTGTTTTCCTCAGCGCTTACAAGCTTGTTCAAGGCAACAATGCTCTCCAAAGAGGGTTCTCTTACATGACCCTTTATCAGGAGTCCTCAAACTTTTTAAACAGGGGACCAGTTCACTTTTCCTCAGACCGTTGGAGGGCCAGACTATAATTTAAAGAAAAATAAAAACTATGAACAAATTCCTATGCACACTGCACATATCTTATTTTGAAGTAAAAAAACAAGGCGGCAAAAACACCCAGCGGGCCGAATAAATGTCCTTGGCGGGCCGCATGTGGCCCGCCGGCTGTAGTTTGAGGACCCCTGCTAGCTACTTCACCTGAGAGATACTGGCCTTCTCTCAGCTTTTACCCTTGTTGACTTGGAACATCTCATAATGGGCACATCCCTGGGCCTGAGAAGCTCTCACCTCACCTGTTTTCCATCATCCTGTGTCTTCCTGATTACCTCCCTTCCTCTGTAACTGCTCCTCTGATTCATACTCTCATTGAGCTCCCACTCCCTGAATGTATGAATTCCCCCAAATAAATCTGACTCTGTCCCTCTTTTTCTCCTCTCTATAGTCTTTCCGTAGGTGACTTACTGAACTTTTAGCAAGTAGTTCCACATGAGTGACTCCCAATTCTCTGCTCATGCTGCTGACATTCCTTCCTAGTTTCACTCTCCCATTTCCCATTGTTTTCTGGCATCTCCAGCTTCTCCACTGCTAGCATCTGATATGTACTCCTCCCAAACCCCACTGTTGCCTCCACTAGACCCGTTCTTCCTCCCTCAGCATCACCACTTTTCCAGGAAGTTGAACAAAATAATTGCTATGAGACTATGAGGACAAAGCATTTCTTCTAATCTCTGAGCCTTTCACAAAACCTGGCACAGTCCCTGAATCACTATAGGCCTTTAATAAGTGTTTCCCAGCTGAGTGGATTCATTCAAGACATGTCAGAAGAGGTTTGTGCCTTGGGTTGGAGGCTGAATGAGTTAAAAATTCTTCTCCTCCCAGGGTCAATAATCTTCTGACACTTCAATAATCTTCTGACTCTTTTGATTATGACAAATCAAAATATATTATCATAGAAACATGTGTGATTTTAATTAATAGCAGACAAAGTTAATAGCATAACCAGCAACCTTTGGGGAATGTTTAGGCATAGTTTACTAGTATATTTCATCTTACATGAGCAATAAACTCAAGACTCTGAAAGGAAAGACTTAGAAAAAAAAAAAAAACTTAACTTGCCTGGCCAGTGTGGCTCAGTGGTTGAACGTCAACCTATGAATCAGGAAGTCATGGTTCAATTTCTGGTCAGGGCACATGCCCAGGTTGTGGGCTTGATCCCCAGTTGGGGGAAGGGGGGCATGCAGGAGGCAGCCAATCAATGATTCTCTCTCATCATTGATGCTTCCAGCTCCCTCCCCCCACCCTCTTCCTCTCTGAAATCAATAAAAATATATTTAAAAACAAAACAAAACAAAAACCTTAACTCTCCATCTGGCCACCAGTAGCTCAGCGAAGTGATCTCACTCCATAGTTCAGACTCCAGGCCTCCACATGTGGTTATCAAACTCTTTCTTCATCAGCATTGAGGGGATCACTGGCCCAGCATGAGGCATAGTCTCCGGTGGTGAAACAAGAATATTTGAAGAATGTTTACACCTCTATCTCACAGGCAAGAGTAAAGGAACTTTCTCTTAAGTGAAGTCAGCAGACACAATTTGAAACTTCAGTAGAAAATTCAGTCTAGTATCATGAATGGGTAGAACGGCATGGATCTCTCCCCAATATTCTAAGATGATGTAGAGCCAGCTCAGGAATTGTAACCCCTCGCCCCCCACACCAAATTCGATGTACAGTTAACATCTTGGCACTGTTTTCAGAGTATAACCACACATTGCCAGTACAGTCAGAGCAAAAATTGTAAATTTGCCTTTATGCATGTAAATGTTATTGCATAATTAACTGAGTCAGGCATTAATGTGACTAAATTCACAAAAACAACCCCAATTAGGGAACTGTATTTTGAGAGGTTCTTTTTAACCCCAAACCCACAGATTTCAGTTCCAATTCTGTTGTGACATCTAACATTTTTTCTCCAGTAAAGGCTCAAGATTTCAAAACACCATGGTCTTGAATGAAGAAGGAGCTTGAGGCAACCTCAAGGATGCTCAGGGAACACATTACCAAGATCTCCTCCAGCTCAAAGGAACATTTGTGCACCTGTGTTCCTGGTGTGATACTCTTCTATCTCTGGGGAAGATGCTTTCTCTATAAAACATCTGACCAGTTTGACAGTATTTAAAGTAACCACACACATTCAGAAGTCATTACATCTTTATGGGGTGATATAAAATTAATACATAATTTTTCCTACCACCAATACAGACTCTTTAAACTCCCAGGCCTAAACTCTTATCACACGAAAGTGAAGGGCATTTCAATGCCTATGTATTAATCTCATATATGAATCCTACATCTTACTCTTTGTCTTTTATTTCTCTCCCTCATGGCTTGGTTTTAAGAGCTATTAAGTTATATTTAGCAAAAGACAGACATACCTATTTACACATCACACATAACGTCTAGGAAAGTGCTCTGTTTGAGGCGTTATTTTTGTTGTCTCAAGTCGGTATTTATCCCAGCAGATAATGGCAGTGCCTACTGGCATTTTTCCTCTAGAGCTGTGCTCTTGGGTTCTGCTCTGGGAGATTATAACTCTATTGAATTCTTCATACAATGGTACCAGGAAGCTAAGAAGAGTCTACAAAAGATGACAGGGGATATCTGAAGGGCCAGTACACATACCACGGCCTGTGAGGAGAAAAAGTCTCATTTTGTGCTTATTCTGTCCACCATTCAAATACCAAGTCTCTTACTCAAAAATAATTTAATTCCAAGGAAAGTTCTTCAAGATCCCCAAATTTACTTTTACCTTGTTTATAAAGTAGTTGATGGATCATGAAATTTGACTTCTATTAATACCACTTACTATTACTACTAACAGTAGTAATCTTTTGGGTTGAATGCTATTTTTAAAAATCCAATTTAAATTACCATAAGCAAGCCAAAAGAGAATTCACTGGCTCCCATAGCTAAGAGGCATAATTTTTAGTAACTCGCAAGATTAAAGGAAGCACTATAAGAATGAAGGCCTCCCTGACTTGGGGCTGCAAGAACTTGCTTGGTCTCCTTGATTTCTGCTTGCCTTTACTTTTTGGCTCATTCTCTCCCATACCGAGATTTCCTTCCTATAACTAAGGAATATGGTCATTGACCCCTCTATGCTTACATCAGAATAGTTGAACAACACAAGTGAGGAGAGGTAGACTAATTCCACTGAGACACATATATCGATTCATAAAAACAACCTGATTACCTCACTCAAATACCTGGTAGGACAGGCAAAACCAATAGGACAGACCTCGCCAAAGGGCAAAGGTATGGTACCAGAAGCAAAGAGATAAGCAGGCTCTTAGAAAAAGATTTTAAAAAATAGTTTCCAAGGCCCATTAAAAATAATATTTTAAGGTTACACAAGGAGACCCACAAATAAACAAATGTGTTTTTGCTTGTCTTTTAAAAGTTGTTAGTATCAACATTTTAAAATCCTGAAATCCCTTCCAAAAACCCTTATTTCTAGGTTTGCTTCAAAAATAGAAAGATCTCATCACATTCCCAAATGTTAATAAGCACCATAAGTGGAGGATGCCCTTTTCACTGGGACATGCCCTTTCTCATTCACGCTGACCTCTCTCATTCACTTCTGTCCTGGCCTAGTCTCTACAGGCATTTGAGAGTCTGACCCTGGACTGATACAGCCCTTTGACTTTATGTTGCTTTTTATCTTCTCAGCGACCCTTTGATGCTGGCATTACTGTAGCCGTGAGGAAGCTGAACTCAGAGAGTTTTCATGATGTTCCCAAGCTCACATGGAGGAGCTGAGACTTCTAATACACAGCTCAAATCCACAGTTTTAAGGTAGAAGTTCTCAAGTTTACTTTTAAGCAGTGAAACACTTCTGGTCAAATAAAAACTTGGGTATATCACTCATATGTCAGTTAATGGAAGCTGAGCTCTATAGCTGCAATACGTGCACGGCTGGGAACTCAGATTGGAGTCCCACAAAGCTTGGAGCACCCTCCTTCACTTTTTGATCCCATAACCACCCCTCCTCTCACCACACCCTACCCCTACCCATTGACTCCTAATACATTGTTAGGGAGCAAAGTGAGAGACCTTCTTGTCACAATGTCACTAACATGATAGGTATTGAGTATCTAGCACTCTGAGAACTCAACCCTTCAGGAGGGTGAGAGAAATATACTTATAAGGCATAATATATTATGAATTATAATATACTAGAGGTCTGGTGCATGAAATTCATGCATGGAGGCGGGGGTATCCCTCAGCCCAACCTGCATTCCTCTCCAATCTGGGACCCTTCAAAGGATGTCTGACTGCCTGTTTAGGCCCAATCCCACTGGGACATCCCTCTCATAATCCAGGACTGCTGGCTCTCAACCACTTGCTGCCTGCCTGATTGCCCTTAACCGCTTCTGCCTGACAGCCTGATCACCCACTAACTATTCCCCTGCCAGTCTGATCAATGCCTAACTACTCCCCTGCCTTCCTGATTGCCCCTAACTGCCCTCCCCTGCCGACCTGGTCACCCCTAACTGCCCTCCCCTGCAGGCCTTGTCCCCCCCAACTGCCCTTCCCTGCTGGCCTGGTCTCCCCCAACTGCCCTCCCCTGCAGGTCTTGTCCCTCCCAACTGCCCTCCCCTGCTAGCCATCTTGTGGTGGCCATATTGTGTCCACATGGGGGAAGCCTTCTTGTGTGTTGGAGTGATGGTTACTTTTCATATTGCCTCTATTTTATAGGGTAATTATACAAAATATAATTATACTATATATTTTAATATTCACATATGTAATTTTAAATGATGTTTGCAATGTAAAATAATATACTTTCTCGGCGATATGAATAATATATGAAAACATTAGAGGGGGTCCCAGAGATGTAAAGTTGACAACAAGCCATCCAAACAGGAGCACCTTTCGAACAAGTTAAATGTGGCAAATAACATAATGCATTCCTCATCTCCATGCATACTAACTGAGTCTTATCTGGGGCTTTTGCCTTCAGTTTCTGTGCTATCTCCTTATTTTCCTCTCCTTTGTTGAGATGAAGGATGAAAGGTTAAGTTTAAAGAGAATGGAATCTGACCAAGGATTATCAAATTCAGGACCAGTAAATGCTCATTAAGGCAGAAAATATAAGTGATATATACGTTGAAATTGACATCTATACCAATAAAAGCCTAGGTGGCCCCTACATGCGATGTCATCACAATATGGCTGCCAGAAGATGGCCACCACAATATGGCCACAGCCACAGTGGAGGCAGGCCTTGGCAGCCACTTCACACAGTGAGGCCTGGGGGTCCCATGGCTCTGCACAGTGTGGAAGAGATCAGTTCCAGTGGAGGAGGCAGGTCGTGGTAGGGGAGGACAGTTGGGAGCAATCAGGCCAGCAGGGGAGCAGTTAGGCATCAATCAGGCTGGCAGAGGAGTGGTCAAGGAGTGATCAGGCTGGCAGGCAGGTGAGCAGTTAGGAGTCAGCAGTTCCGGATTGCGAGAGGGATCCCATATTGGAGAGGATGCAGGCTGGGCTGAGGAACAACTCCCCCTACATGAATTTCATGCACTAGGCCACTAGTCTGCTATAAGAAGACAAACAGATACCTGGGGACTTGGTAGGAAGGAAGTCTTGGCAAGTGTGCACTTGTGTAAACATAAAGTCTTCAAAACACAGACGTATTATAACGAAGGCTGGAGTCACACAGGATAGCAGAGGCTATCACCTCAGGATAAAAATGTGAACTACTTAACCATGGCTGGCAAAGCCAGTCTCTCACTCCTGCCTGTCTCTCCGGCCTTGTATCTGTCTTCTTTCCCCAGACTCCCTGCACTTGGGCCATCTGAAAAGGGGTAAACCCTCCCTGGTCAATCTGGAACACCCTCCCTTCTTCCTGCTCTCAACCTTGTCTTCCCAGTGGGAATCCCTTGTCATCACTTCCCCAAGGAATCCCAATCAGGGCCTCCTATGTGATGTTTTCTCTGAGCACCATGGATGTTCAAAAAATAGAGGCGTTGCTTTTAGGAGTTAGAAAAATATTAGTTGTAGAGGTGCCATTTTAAAACACTTTGTAATCGGGCATTTTCCTGTCAAATCGTGTGCTTCACTGTGTGGTAGCGTTCGAAACACTTTCCTTTGTGCGGGGTACATTACAAAACTTGCACATGTACCGCGTTTCACTGTGTAGTTTATGAGCGGCACACACATGACAACGACGTAAAACATTTTTATTTTTGCCGGTCCCAACTAGAGGTTCCAATGTATGCTTCCTCATGTCCATTGACAGTCTCCCTGGTGGATCCGATTTTACTCGTTTCCCGCAAAAAAAAAAATGTGTTAAAATGGGGTTTATCGTGACAGCCTTTTGAAAGGCTAAGGTAAAGGAAGAAAAAAAAATATATATATATAAATATATATATATATATATATATATATATATATATATATATATATATATATATATCGGAAACCGAAACATCATGTGCAAAGGCCCAGAAGTGAGAGATGTGCTATTTATTTGAGGAACAGCAAGTGGTCCTGCTTGGTTTTTCCAGCGTGTACACTCAGAAGACAGCCGTGCTAGGGATAGCTCTGTTTGACCAATGACCTGCGGTTAAAAATTGCTTACTGAGAAGCTTCTACATGCAGAACCTTCTGCTAGAGCCAGTTGTTCTCAAATCGAAGATACAGTCCCTATCCTTAAAGGAACTCAAGTCTACCAGGAGAAACAGACATGCAATGGGTGTCTCAATAAGTTTGTGGCAAACATTGTGATACAGATATGCATAATGTGCTCCAGGGGCCCATGATAATGATTACACTCTTGTTTACTAGATGCATTAGGCACTTTGTACACATTCTTTCACTTAAGATTCATCATATGCCTTGAAGGTAGGTAGTTGTATCTCCAAGTTAAGTGATGAGAAAACTGAGATTCAGAGAGTTTGCTTAAATTGGACCCTGTCCAAGGTCACACAGATAACATAATAGCATTCTTTCCACTACATCATGCTAAAGGAAGTTTACTTAAGTAGGTGGACAATGAGGTGTCACTGAAGGGTTTTGAGCCGAGAAATGACATATTTGGAGCTCTGCCTTAGGAGGATTAATGTGGTAGTGATAGAACGGATGGGAGGACAGCAGAGGCAGAATTAGAAAGCTATTGCAGGCCCAGGCTTTAAATGATGATGCTCAGAAATGGCTGCCTTAAAAAAGAAGAAAAAATAAAATAAAATAAAATAAAATAAAATAAAATAAAATAAAATAAAATAAAATAAAATGGAAAAGTAAAGTTCTCATCATGCTTGTTGTGTGTGGTAGTCATTAGTGTGCTGTTCATGAAATATTCTGTTTCTCCCCCTTCTGGGTATATGATAGGACTGCACTTCCTTGCCCCATAGAGTTAAGTGTGGTCACATGGCAGGCTTTGGCCCATGAAATGTGAGTAGAGGTGACAGGATTCACCGCATTGGCTGTTTTTCTTCCTGTCAGCAATGAAAACGGACCCAGGGAGCACTAGCCTGAACGCCTGGGAACTGGAGTGGGAATGATATAGTACAGTGTCCACCCGGATCCACAACGAATGAAGTAAACCTTGTTTCTTTTAAACTGCTACGATTTGGGACTTGTTTGTTACCACAGCATAACCCAGCTTCCCCAATTAATAGCACATTTCTTCCTGAGACTCTTCTACCTGCAGAACCTTCATGTAGGAGTCCTTCTAAGCACGGCTTCTTAAAGCCTAATGTTCATTCTACTACCTGGAGATGTAGTTAAAATATAAATTCTGGTTCAGTAGATCTGGGTGATACTACATTTCTGACAGTCTCCCAATCCGGGGGCATGGATCTGCTGGTTGACACTGGCAGCACTGCAGGAGTCTAAAGCTGCGCTGCCCACAATTATAGCAAATAGCTACATGTGGCTATTTCCCTTTCAATTAACTGAAATGAAGTAAAAGGTAAAAATCTAGCTCCAGGGTCTTATCAGCCACATTTCATGTGCTCTAAAGCCATGTGAAGCCAGTGGCTCTAGGTTTAATAGGCAAGAACTGTCCAAACACGTACATCATCACAAAACATTCCAGTGGACAGTGCTGTTCTAGAATATCCAGACACATAATATGACAGTTAGCCCTGCAGCTTAAGGGATAGAACTGGTCAGGATAGAGGTGAGCAGAGTGGCTGGTATAAACCAGCAATCCAGTGGAGGGCAGAGGGCTTTGAGTCTCAGGATATGAAGCTGAGACGGACATGAAATGTGACATTCGAGCTGAGTACAAGACAAATCCATGCCCTGCCTGATCATCTTCTTTCCCCTGTGGGTCACTTTGAGAGATCCCATTCCAGGGAGCCTTCTCTCTCTTTGCTCAGATCTTGTCTGTCCAATTGTGCTAATTTATTTATTTCCCCCAGAAAACACACGACACCAAGTATAACACTTGTTTTTGATCTCCTTTCCCCAAGAAATCAATAGCACTCAGAGAGAGCGTGTCTGGAAGCACTGCCTAAGGAGCTCTAGAATTACACAGTACAGCGGGCGTGTGGCTAAGATTGGATGCTAGCTGTTGCCTGCTGCTAGTGAGTGATGCTGTACATGCTGGTGCCTACAAACTTCTCTCCCTTCCTTTCCCTTCACTGGTAATTCAGACAAGAGAGAACTTCCTGCTCATCTCACCCTTTCTATCCCACCTCAGTTTACCCTGAAAATAGTAGATCTCATTTTTTAAACATAAGACTTGGACATGGGTTATTACCCTGAGATCCATGAACACAATGGAATTGTATGCAAAAGCTTGGAGTATGTTACATGATCCCCAATACCCCCCCCCAAGAGTAATAGGGAAGTGAGGAAGTAACAGGTTAGTTGGCTCCAGATTCCAAGGGATCCAGTGTAGCAGAGATTAAGGAAGGAGCGAAAAGAACCTGAATGGAACAAAATGATCTGAATAGAGAAATGGAAGGACAGACCGAAGTGAGAGATCTGCTGGAGAAACCACCGAAGACCAGGGGAAATCAAGCACGTGTCATCTAGGATAACAACCCAGACCATATGTCCCACTAAACATTTACTTTCCACCCTTCCCCATATTACCAAGGCCTCAGTCACATTCCCAGGGAATAATCCTATATGGTTAAGTCCCCCAGCCTGGCAGCAAAGAAGATCATTACCTGCCACTCTCTTGCTCATTCCAGAAACCCGAGGCAGACCCCCAAATGGCCACCACCATCAGGTCAAGTTCTTTGAAGTCTGTGCTCTGCTTTTAAACATTGAGGGTGTCCTCTGGAATCTAGCCATGTTCCTTTAAATATGAAAGTCATGATTTTTACCATAGATCTTCAAATACCCAGAAGGTTAGGTCACAATTAATCTGTGGATTCAGATTAATCCTGTCAGACCAGCACGGGTTCCCAGATCTGTGACTATGTAAGAAACAGGACAGACTTTGCTTATTCCTTGGACACGCTGTGTACGTCTCCCAGGTGTGTAGCCCTTGCCAGATGCTCATGATACAGTAACATAGAAAACCTGCGTTAAAGGAAGTCATAGTCTAGAAGGGACAGATGAATAGTTATAATTCTGTGCATGGAGATGCCACAGCGGAGGATAAAACAGAGTGCAACCAAGGGCAATAGGAACCGTTAAAGGGGTGGTGAGATAATCCAGACCAGAGTCTTTGCCTGATATTCTTCCCAGAGGTGTGACTCTCTTTAAAGGATGAACAAGAGAACTCCTTGAGTTTCCCTGCATCCTAAGAGCCCTCAAAAGAGTGAGACCTCGCTGGATGTGTAGGTAGAGATCTGAGTTCTAGGTCCACCTCCTTTGCTAAACCATGATGGTTCCTGCCTGGGCAGGCGGTTCTTTGGGTTCTCCCCAAAACATGAAGGAGGGTACAGAAGGGTAGCTGAAGAGCAAACAGAACCATCTGTGACCACACATATTTCCTTGGAGGATGAATATAAGTCCGGTTGACTGGAAACACAAAATGGGCCATTGAGCAAGTCTCTGGGAAATTTAAGATGGATCAATGAAAAAAATCCATATCTCTCCAGAGCATGGGTCAGCTAACTTTTTCTATTAAAGGCTAGGTAGTAAATATCATGCCCGGTCTATGTCACAACTACTCAACTCTGCTCTTGTAGCAGGAAAGCGGCCCTTAAAAAACCCTCTACAAATGGGCATGGTCGTGTTCCAGTAAAACTTCATGAATGGGCATTGAAATTTCAATTTCATCTAATTTTTCCTTCTGAGAAATACTGTTTTTTCTTTTGACTCTCCCTACCCACCTTTTAAAAATGTAAAAACTGTTCTTATTTTGAGGGCTATACCAATGCAGGCCATTGGCCCACTCCTGCTGTCTTAGCAAAGCGCTGCTCTCCACTCATGGTGGCAAGTGGGGGCCGCATTATGAATGAGTCCACATGGCCACTGGGCCATGAGGACTAAAAACTTCTCGAGGCTCTGGAGATGAATCTGAATGCACAAAAGATTTCTTTCATGCTGAAAAATCTTTTCAATTTATTGGATAGAAACGGGCAGGAAGTCTGGTTGCCAGGAGGTAAAGGTTTTTGTGTTTTTATTGTTTGCAACAAAGAGGAGAAGGAATTGAATGATTTCACCAAATAAAGAACAGAGCACAGGCAGCAGCCTCTCAACAATAAGACAAAGGTCAGGATCAGAGCAGGCTGGACCTGCCCGGGTTCCTGTGCCCCAGGCTAGGGGCAAGCTGCTTGGGTGGACAAGTGTGGCCTCTGGTGCAGCCTCCCACTATGGCCTCCCACACTGCCTCCCACTGCTGGGATTTGTGGGATTCAGGGGTTTGTATTCCTGTGAATAAGACAAAGTCTTCCGGCAGCACACGCTACAGATACACATCAATTCCAGGAAATGCTATCTCCAAACACTGCCTGCGTCATGAGCCATGAGTGGGGCCAGCTGCTAAGGAGTGGAATTTTCTACGTGTTAAAGAGTTCTCGGCAATGCAAAGTGCTGTTGAGCTCCTTGGAGACCCAAATTGAATTTCTCTTTTTTTCCCCAACTTCAGGGAGCAAATTGGGTAGCAATTTGGGTATTTGTTTGAGGGCCTAGGAAGAGAACCAATCATTAGGTGCTTCCTGCAAATCCTCTTCCTGACCCTGTGCCTATTGTCTTACACACACAATAAACCTTTAGAAACTCAATTCCATCAATTCACTTAATATTTACCAAGTCCCATCTAGTGTCCTACACCACGCTAGTTGTTGGAAATAGGCAGTAAACTAGACAGACTTGTTTGGGACTAGTTGGCTAGCAGTGAAAACAGACATTCAAATGGTAATTCGCGTATGATACATGTTACTGGAATAGACACCCACTGCTCTGAGTGCATCTGGAAAGGAAGTCAACCTACTCCTATTTGTAAAGAAGGCCTCCCTTGGAAAAGGACCCAAAGCTGATGGCTAGCTGAAGAGGAAGTGGTTTCCCAAAGAGGGAGTAATGTGTATGAAGAACTGTGAGAGACTGGTGCAATCACAGAAGGGAGCTACTACACTCCAAAAGGCTGGGAAGAAGCAAGGGCCGGAACTGTCTCCTTGTTCAACACTACTCCTAGCACAGGGCTTGACACAAGCATTCAGTGACTGTCAGCAGCAATTTTCAGAGCCAATCTCTCCCTTTTTTACTACCTTCTATAGACAATGTATTTTGCATACAGATCAATTATTTGTTTACAGTACCATTTTACCGTTTAAACCAGAAATGGCTCTTACTTATTTTGCATTCTTAGTGCCTAATAAAATATGTGGGTTCGATAGTGAAAGAAGCTGAAAGAAGAAAGGGAGAAAGATGAAGGCAAAGAAAACAAACTAGAAAAGAAGGACTTCGCTGAATTAAGGTAAACATTATTTTGGTTGATTAATTTTTTCCCTTGGCAACCAGAAGGGTGGCAGAAATATGACCTTCTGGGCATGGGAGGTTGAGGAGCCAGTCTCTTTTCCACTGTTTGATTCTTGCTTCTCCACTTTTTAAGTCCCCACTTACAGTAATCAGCTCTTGCTGTAGTAATAGTGTATAACTAACCACTCCAAATTGGTGAGCTTTATTTCTTGCTCACAGGTTTAGTCCAACTGCAAATTGGCTGGGCCAAGCTAAACTTGTGGGATCCAGGGTCCAGCCTAAGATTAGAGTCAGGTTTCCTCCTGTTTCCTCGTTTTGACCCAGCCCTCATATTCCTGTGAGCTCCATGGAAGCTCTCCCCCTTTGGGCTGATAACATATTTACAAATGATTGAAAGTCAACTAACCATTTCTACGTCAGGTTGTCCCAGTCAAATCCATCATCCTGTGGCGAGAGAGAGAAATGGAATTGATTTTTCAGAATAGACAATATTTGCATCTTATTTTATGCTGAAGGGAAACAGCCAGTAGAGAGGGAATGGTTAATGATTCGGGAAAGAAACTAATTAATTGATGAAGCAAAAGCCTAGAAAGCCAAGAGGGGAGAGAGTCAAGGGCATAGGTGGAGGGATTGACCTGAAACAGGAGGTAGGGGAAGAGGCAAGAAATCACTTCCTTTCAAACAATAGGGAAACACTGAAGATGAGAATTGATTGAGAAAAAGGAGGCAGGGTGGAGGAATATGTTCATAAGGCCTTTATGCTCTCTTCCCTATGTACAGTTCAGAGAGAGAGAGAGAGAGAGAGGGAGAGAGGAAGTGGTAGGAAGAGGACCTGGGGAAGGAATTATAAAGGTGAAAGAGCTTTCCTAGGAACAGGAAAAAGCACTGATGAAACATACATAAGAGAAGTGTGTGTCAGCATAGTTAGTCCCAGATAAAGATAGAAATCAAGAGTTTATTGGGTCACCACCTCTGCCAATATGTGATTTTTCTACAAAGATTTCTGCCACTAGGATGTAACATCAGGAAAAAGTAGTTGTTCTTAGATCCAAGATCATGTGTCTCCTGAGCAAGCCAAGGAACCCAAAGAGTGGAAGATGCTGAAAGAGAGTGATCAAATTGGTGAGTCCTAGAGTACAGGTGGAGTAGAGAGAGAAGTAAGATGTGCAAAGCAGTAAAAGACAAAGTCAAATCACGCAGGACTATGAGCTAAGTCTATATCCAATCCTCCTCTTATTAACAGAAATCAATAAATCTATTCCTAGATGTCTAATCATCTTCTGCCTGTTCTGTGAAAGTCTCATAACCAGGCTCACGCTTATCTGTCCTGGAACCTGCAAATCTGTCCTCTACAATGAAACCAAATCATCCAGTATTTGAATGAAGGCATGAATGAATGAAAGAATGAATAGTAGATAGATAAATGGATGATAAGGGTCTGAACTAGAACAGTAATTGTAATTACTGAATAGCAAACTAAAGTATAAAAGGAGCTCCCATAGCAAGTACTAGATGCACATAATAGTGATGGATAGAAGGGGTGAACTAGAGAAGTTGTTTAGAAGTTTAAGGGAGCATACTAAGGGCAACAGTGAATAAAGAGCATGAAGTAGGAAAGTGGCGTAATCATATTTATATTTTAGAAAGGTACTTTTATATTGTTTGTACAGGATATATCTTTCCATGTGGTCAGCCCTGGTTTCAAATATTGGCTCTATGACTTGCAAGCAGGATGGACTTGGGGAAGTTGCATAATCTTTCTATATCTCAGCTATGGAATGAGAATAATAATAATAATAACCTTGCGAGGTTTCTGGGAAGGTTAAATGAGTTAATGCATGTAAAGCACTTGGATAGTGATAAAAATAAAGTAGTGCTTAGCTATTTTTTTCAAATCTACTAATAAGAATTTTGGGTTTTGCATATTAATAAAATTTACTCTTAAAATTTTTATAGATATTTTTGCTACTAAAAATAGTATATTTTCCTGGTTTTTCTGTCTATTTGCTTATAACTAGGCCAATAAAACAAATTAATGTTATGTTTTTATCTTATATTTATGCAAAATTCTGTTATTATTATAAAATATTGTTGGTAGGCCCCTAGAGTTTTGTAGATAAATGAAATAAACATCAGCAAACGAAGACAGCTTTATTTCCTTTTTGCTTACATCTAAATTACTTAATTCCTTTTCTCTCATAATACTTTTTCTACAGAATTTTGGAAAATATTAGGTAGAAAGGATAAAAGGGGATATTTGGTGATGGAAGGAGACTTTTCTTGGGATGGTGAGCATACAGTACAATATATGTATTATAAATTTATACACCTGAAACATATATTATTTTATTAACCAATGTCACCCCAATAAATTTAATGAAGTTTTTAAAAGCTAATGAAATAAATAATTTTAATAAAATTAGCCTAAAATATATTAAATAAGACTGGGAAGAGTTTTCACTTCTGACCATAAATAGTACAGACACCAGATTCATTGTCATGTTTTAAGGAACTACAAAATTAGAAAAAATACCTGAAACAGTTGTTTCAGTCAATAGACAATAAGCAGTACAGGACTATGGTCTTTGAAAGAAGGAAAAGGGAAGAAAGCCTTGTGACAAATAGGGACGCATCTCAAAAATGCACTAAGCAAATCAACTATGTGATACTATAGAGTGCATACTGCACATATTCTAGAAACCTAGTCAATGATGACGGACAGCACATTAGTGGTTATTTTAAACTGGACATGAGAAGGTGAGAGTTGGCTGGAAGAAACAAAGGAACGTTTGGGGGTGACAGAAATACTTTATATCTTGATGGTGGTGATAGTTACAAGAATGTACATATTTGTCCAAACTCATCAATCTATGCACTTAAAGTGGGTGCAATTATTTTCATGTAAATTACACCTCAGTAAACTGTCATATTTGAAAACATGAGAATGGTGAAAATAAGCATCCCTTTCTGGTAATTTATTTTTCATAGAAAACTGTTCATGGTTTCTCTATTTTCTTGTCATAGGGCTATATCTTAAATTGGGTTCCCTTGAAGCAGATTCTGAAATGAAGATTTGTGTGAAGGAGTTCCCCTGGAAAGTGCACGCAGGAAAGGACCTGTAAGAAGGTATGGGAGGTGTGATTGAGCAAATAGAAAACTTGAAGTAACATTGTGAAGTAAAATGTGAAGTACGATTGGCCATGGCTATTCAAGTAGGAGCTAAGATGAAGAGCTACCTATAAAGGAGAAAAGACGGCAGGGATTTTATATTTCTGTATCAACTAGCTTTGAGATGAGCTGTCCCCAAAACATAATGGACCATCTATACCGAATGGTAACTTGGGCAAACCAGTCCCCTTAGCAAAAAGCAAGTCTTGTAGAGAGAGAGAAGCTGTGAGCCATCAGCCACCAACACTCTCACAACGAGGAAATAAGTCTTCCAGTCAGAATACCTGGGTAACATTCCACAGTGCCCACTACAGGTTGCGTGTAGTATTCTCTGATTGCTCTTTTCATCTTTGCTTATGTCTATTTTCTCTTCAATATTTAACTTATTTTTTTTCTCAATTAGATTTACAGTGCGTGTATCTACTTTTAGTGGGCTTTTTAGCAATCAGCTTTTGGACTGATTCATTATTTCTATTATGTTTATTTTTATTTTATTCCATTTTAATCTTGATTGATTTCTTCTTCCTCTTTTCTTTTTTGCTTATTTTTATTTTATTAATTTATTAAAGTAAGTGTTATTTTTTTCTTTTTCTTTACTGATAAAGATATAATAAAGATACTTATTGATTCTCAAATTTTCTCTATGTATCATTCTATGTCCCATAGGTTTGAGTACTAAGTTTTGTGTCGGTTTTTTGCTGCTTATAATTTGTCTTTTGAAATTCCTTTTGTTTCAAGTTTATTAGTTTTCCAAAAAGATAAAACTTTTGTCAACTTTTAATTACTTATTGACTTAATTTTTATTGACTTACGAGAATAAAAAAATTTTAACCAAAACTAAAAAATAAATAAAATAATTATGATGAGAATATATCTTATAAATTTATTTTTTTAATTTTGAAGGTTAATTTATAAGCAAGTAAGTAATTGATTTTTGTAAATATTTGATGGACAAATAAAAATAAGTATATTTCTTTCCTAAATTGTTACACTTATATAATATTCCTTGTTTTAGTCAATGCATTTAACCTTGAAATCATGTATGTCATAAAATAATGCCTGCTTTCTTTCTGTTTACATTCACCTTTTTGCTTTTGTATCTTTTCGACCCACCTTAATTTTCTATCTTTATCACTTTTTAAGTATAGATATAGATATAGATAGATATAGATATAGATATAGATATAGATATAGATATAGATATAGATAAATATACAGATATGAACATAAAAATATAGTTTTTAGGGCATATACTAGTTTTATATTTTAACACAACTGAAAATATTTGTCCTTTAAAGGGGAAAACTAAGAGTGCCCATATTCTGTATGACTTGATCTCTTCTTTTCATGATAATTCTGATTTCTTATTTTACTTTACTACTTTTTTCATTTTCCTTTGTGTTGGCTGTTTCGATCAAATTGATATTCTATGTTTTACCTTGTTAATTTGAAAGTTCTATTATTGGCATGTCATGGTGACCACCTTCTTTTTACTTATTCTCAGAATCACAAAATTCTTTATTCCTTTGAGAAAACAATATACCAACTATTTCCTCCACCAAGTCATTTTATCCCCTCTCTTTGCTCCACCCAAATCAGCATTTTATCTACTCCTTTTCTCTACCCCAGGATCTAGATTATTGCTTTTAATTCTAGTTAATTATTTTATTTTTCCTTACAATAAATCAGTATGTATCTCTTCTTTTAAAACCCATTGTTTGTCATTTATATTACATATCCTCAATGTGTAATATAGTCTTCAATCTAATTTTCAGAAAGAAAGAGGAATTGAGGCTGATTCTGTACCCTTATTTCTCTTTTCTTCATCTTCCCTTACTTTAAAATATTGGTTATTGTCTTAAAATTTCACCCCCAGAGATCCCTTTCAGTGTTGATTTGTTTCTTTTTTCCTCTTCTGAAGTGTCAACCCAAGTCTCATAAATCTATCTTTAAGTCTCTTATTTCCTCCCAAGAGGCCCAATGCACAAAATTCATGCAAGAGTAGGCCTTCCTTCCCCCTGCTGCTGGCACTGGCTTCCCTCTGGCACCCAGGACCCGGGCTTCCCTCACAGCCCCGGCTTCATCTGGAAGGTCTTTGAAAGGACGGCCAGTCTAATTAGCATATTATGCTTTTATTATTATAGATTACCCACTTGTTTTGCTTTTTACATTGGGACTATAGGAGGAAGTAGTGAGAAGATAGAAAATTAAAGGGATGAGATAGTTTCCATGGGATATACTAAAACATGAGATCTTTTCCTAACCTCCCTGCCCCCCATATTTCACCATGTATTATCTGAGGTACAGGAAACAGATTAGCTAGGTTAAACCATAACTCTGTTCCTTGAAACTGATTTTAGGTTACTCATTTGCACCCTTTGGTAGAAGAGCTTATAACTACTCCATACTTCAGTTGTGCTCAGTCCATGGAAGGACAGTGTCAGGAATGCTCCTGCCCTGTATCAACTGGTTAAGAACTTTTCCTCCCGTTGTGGAGAGAAGTGATCCAGAAAAGATTACATACCAGCAGATGACTCTCCACACTATGAATAATCATGAGAAATAGTCCTTTGATCTCCATGTCACCAGCTAGCCTGAGATATAAAGGGCTCAGGTATGGGGGTTCTACCACTGATAGTGATAACTGTTACCATCCAGTGACCTTCTACCATGTGCCAGTGATCTTACATGCATTGCCTAATTTAACCCTCCTAGAACTGTGCAGGGTAGATGAGGATCAGAAACATAAAATAACACATCCAGGGCCTCACAACACCTAAGTACTGGAGCTGGAATTCACCCCAAGGATTGTCAGACTCCAGTGCCCTCTTCTTTCCAGATGACTCCACTGATGCTGTCACAGAATATACAACATGAGCAAATGTCATAAAAATGAATCCAAGATGTGGACATAAATAGCAACTGCCTATAACTCTTACCATATATTTAAGATTTCTCCTTTCTGCTAAGAAATGTTTCATTCCAAAGGTGGAATGAAATAGTCGAAGCTATAGTGTTTTGAATCAGGCTTCCCCCGCCAAAAAAATGGAAGCCCCACAAACCCAGAAACAACCCTTTCCCAGAATATTGAGGAGACTATTGCAGAAATCCCAAGAGAGGGAGAGAAAACAGCAAGGTATGGGAACACTCTCACTAGAGAGAAGCCACCAAGTTGCCTCCAACTGGCTGGCACGGGTCTCTGCAGTTAGAGTGACCTCACAGGAAGGAACATTGCTCCCCCAGCCCAAGTGTTGGACTGTCACTGCATTACCCTAACACACACAGTGAGTGTGGTGAACGATTGGGACTTGACAGTTAGATGTAGGCTTGAATCCAGACTATGATGCCATGAACTGTGTTTCTGAACTTATCTGAGTCTCAAGTTCTCCATCAGATAAACATGGATGAAAAGACCACCCAAAGAGTTGAAAAAGTAAATAAACTAACATTTATAAAAGTACTTGGCTCATAGCAGGTGTTTAGTAAATGATGACCACCCTACCTTTTAGCACACAACACTTGAAAATCTTATTTTCAAAGTCACTTCTTCCAAAAACTAGCCCTGTAGCTTTCTGTTGCTGGGGCCAGGAGACAGGATGGGGGAGATTCTATAGTTAACAAAAGTTGGGCGGAAAAACATATGCTTTTTCCCTCCTTTAAATTCACAATTAACATTATTGTTTTAAAGGCTCTGAGAATTCCCACTATATTAAGAAAGGTTTCCTAAATTCATTTGGCCACTAAAATGTTTTTGTAGTTTTCAAAACCAACTTCCATCCAGAGAACACATTTAGAGAAAAACAATGTTTTTAAAGGAGATTTTAATTCTTTTATATAAATGCCACAAAGTGTCAGAAAGAAATCCATTTTTTTCATTATACTTATATTGCTTTTATCTGAGGCACCTAAAAATACCCAGAGATAAATTGCCAGCAATTGAGACAGGCAGGCAGATCTGATCCTCATATTATAGCATCGCAGCTGCCAAGAGACATACTCTGATCCAGGAAAGATTGAAAGCAACAATCAGAAGCTAGAAAAAAAAAATCAGTGCCGAGCATGTCTTAAACTGAGAAAGACAGCGAAACACACATCATCCTCTCAGAAGACAAGGACACGCAAAGCCTCTTTCCTCAAAGCGCCCAGTGTGCTCCCATATGAGAGCGCACAGCAGAGCATGTGTAGGAAAAAGCACCAGCCGAACTTGGAAGCCAGTACTGGAATTCAAACTCTGCAGGTCTCAGTTCCTTTCCTTAGTTAGAAAATAGGGCTAACATTATGTTGATTAGATAAGATCTTGTATGTAAAACACTGTAGTTTAGTCAATGTCCAATTTAACTAAAGCATGTGGAAAATCGATATGGATGCCAATTTAGAACCTCAAGGGCCTTAGAATTTACCTATTACAACCCTCTGATTTTACAGTCGGTGAAACCAAAGGCCAGAGAATGAAGTGGTTTGACCAAGGTCACACAGTTCATTAGTGACAGAGCTAAGACTTAAACTTGGGTTTCCTGACTTGCAATATAGAGATCTTCCCACTGTACCTCAAAGATCAGATTCATCTTCACTTGTGTTTAACATCACATGAGCACAAAATTAAGCTGAATATAGCAATGGATCTCATGAGTAAACATGAAATCCTCTTATCTAATATATTCAGGGGGGAAGGAAATTCTGGTTAATCAAAGAATCTGCCTCACGGAAATTAAAAAATTCTCTCCACAAAAAGGTCAGGGAGCCATGATATACGCCACACATAGATTAATGACTTTTAAATCATGCGAAAGCAATACAGTTCACCTTTGAAACTAGGCTGGGCATAATTTCCTCTGTCTTTGATGACTTTGGATTCTCACATTGCCTTAAGGTACCCACGATGAATATCAATCATCAGCATGCCGAGGGCATACACTCGGAGCCCCCACTCTGAGATTGCACTGTGTGTGCAGGGCTGGTTCATAGAGCTCTGGGTACACGGAAATCCAGGCAGCAGAGGGATGCTGCATACAGATTTATGACCAATTTCCAGGAACTCAATAATTCAGGAGATTTCGCACCTTTATTTTTTTTAACCTAAGATAGTCTATTGCTCAATATTTTACCAATTTCAAAATTAAAAGTCAGCATCATAAAACAGAAGAACAGTGTAGGTAGTTCACAGAGCCTCAAGACATGAATGAAATTCACAAAGCAACAATTTGCATATCATCCTTTAAAAGATAAGGAAGGTGAGGCCCAACAGGTGAACTGGCATCCCAATTAGAGGCAGAAAGATGACTTGAACCTGAGAATCCCAACTCCCTACCCGGAGTGCTTTTGCTGCAATGGGATGCAGAATCTTACCTTTGATTTTATACTTTTCATCCAGGAGAGCCCAAGGTTCACACCAGAAATTAAGGGGAGAGAGTTGGAGAGAAGACAAATCTGGGTTACAGCTGCCATGGAAAGCAAGAAACAGTGTCTGCTCCAAAGAATGAAAACTCCTTAACATAGTTACAACCAACCTGCCCCTGAACATAGGGAACTTGCTCCACACATGCTCAGGAAGTCCTAAAAGCACATGGGGGATGGAACCAAAAGCTCCCTCTTGACTGAGTGCTTCCAAACTCCTGCTACCATCCCACCTGGGTGAACCCCAAATCGTTTCACACTAAATAAGTGCAATATTGAATTGACTGTCTTCTCCTAAATCTGCTTTTCTTCCTGCATACTCCATCTCAGTTGGTGGTAAAATCATCAACCCATTACCCAAACTAGAAACCTAGAATTCAACTGTAACTCTTGCCTCTCAGAATTGCTTATTTTTCCACCCAGAATATGTCTTGATTAGTTTTTTTAAAAATTCAGTCACAACTGCCACAGCCATCGTTCAGATTTCTACCATCCCTCACATAAATTACAACAGGATTTCTCCTTTGTAATCACTGCCAATACCCACCTCAACCCCAACCACCACCTGCTCAAAACCCTTTGATGTTCTATTCAGGATAAAATTTCCCTAACATGTTCCACCCACCCTCATTGCCCAACCCCATACACACAGGGTTATACTCCAGAAGTACCAATCCACACTGTGCCCTTTCTTTTCTCTGTAATTTTGATCATGGTAGTTTCTGTACCCAGAATGTCCTTTTTTTCTTACTTTCCCCAGATCATTTTACCTGAGTATTTTCTGTTTATGCTCCAAGACTCAAGATATCACCCTGTGCAGAAGGCCTTCCCTGGTCTCCACATCCAACCTGCAGAATATATAAGTATCCCACCTCTGTTCTTCCAGAGTCCCTTAAAATCAATTGTCTCGCTGCATCTACTACATCACTGGATAGGATATCCATGAAGATGTCTGGTTTCCCCACTCTGTTATGAGTAACTTGGCAGCAAGATCAAAACTCTGTCTTATTCCATTTTTCATCCTCTGTACCCAGCACACTTACCAGGCTCTTAGTAAATGTTGACTTAACAAACAAGCTAACTAATTAATAAATTAGTCAGTGTTCTTTCCCATCTCTGCTGGCCTTTCTAATTAAGTTCACAGGGTCATATCTGCACCATTATGGACCTGTCCTCCATACAGAACCACTTGCAAAAAAAACAGAAGAGTTTTCTGACAGGCATGCAGTGAGCAAACAACCAGACAGGGCTGGTGGGCAGATGCATCATTTCTTCCATATTGAAAGTGTGGGGTTTTTTCTTTTAGATATGAGCGCTCTGAGTCACAAAAATGTCACAGCTACTACAAGGACTTACATTTGTACAATCCACAGGCATGACTGCATTTTACCTTCAAAATAATTCTAGGAAGGTCATCAGAACCAGTGTTATCCCTATTTTACAGACAGGAAAACTAAATTCATAGCAATTGTTAAGCACACCAAAGTCCAAAGATTAGTTAAAGGAAAGGCTCAAATCCTACTATTCTGACTCTTGGTCCTCTACACCATGCTGCCTCAAAATGCTGTTATTCTAAGTGAAAATCAAGCCCGGCCGGCAGGGCTCAGTGGCTGAGTGTCAACCTATGAACCAGGAGGTCACAGTTCAATTCCCAGTCAGGGCACATGCCCGGATTGAGCAATGATTCTCATCACTGATGTTTCTATTTCTCTTCCTCTCCCTTCCTCTCTGAAATTAATCAAAATATATTTAAAAAAATCAAAGAATTCTTGTTCCTGAGTTAGCACCTTGACTGTGCTTTCCTGGTGCTCAGAAGAGTACTGCACTTCTGGGCATTTGCTCACCAGCCACCCTGCCATCCTGAGGCTGGCTGCCCTTCCTCCTCCTCTGGAGGGACCAACATAGCTTCCTTTAGGACCCAGTAACCCACGCTGACCTGACACAGCTTGCGAGCTGCCTGACTCTCTCCCTACTCCTGGTTGCTTAGGAGCAAGAGAGCAAATTAGTATCTAAACAGTCTCCTTAGATGAAAGGCATAATTCATACAACAGGTCAAATCCTATCTAATAAATGTCACGGAACAGAAATCCTCAGGTGATGAGAAGATTCTGAGGCTTCAGCCATGGATCCTTCATGAAAAAGCAGCCTTGATGTGACCAAATTCCAAATATGTTCACGGGTGTGTGTGTGTGTGTGTGTGTGTGTGTGTGTGTGCATATGCACACACACTCCTATTATTTTGAGTTATTTTATGTTCTGTTTTCTCTAGGTTTTTCCACATGTTAACTCTTTAATCCCCATAACATGCCTATATGAAAATCTTAATATCCCTGTTGATATAACTGAGGAAATTGAGGCTCAGAGAGCTTTCTACTCAGTGGTTATGAAGACGTTAATTTACTCCACCAAATCCCAGCATGGCCACCTGCCTATTCCGTGTAAGTTACTTGGTCTCTATCAGTTCTGTTTCTTCCTTTGTGAAATGGAGCTAAGAATGATAACTTTCACCACAGGCTCTGCTATTTTTCTAGGACCCCCATCTCTGCTCCAGGCAGTGGATGTAGAGAATGTGTGGAGAAAACACACGAACTCTTATTCACCTTGACCCAGAAAGAACTCACTTCACTTACATCCCCACTCCATTGCTAGAACTAGTTGTAGACCCACTCCCACAAGCAAGAGGGCTGGAAATATGGTCTAGCAGTGTCCCACAGGAGAGAAAACAGTGAGTCCCAGAGGAAAACTAGGCACCCCTGCTCTACTTTTCACATAGCTCCATTGTGAGCACTAAGTAGGATAGTATGTGTAAAGTTCCTAGCATATTATAAGCACGCAATAAATATTAATCATAACTGTTCTTGATAGAACCAAGAGTACAACTTGGATTTCATGATGTCTCCTCTAGTGTTTATGTCTTAACCATAGAGTATATTACTTCTTTGAATTTATTGTACAGCCCTTGCCTTCTAAGAAATTGACAAGCTGCAGAGGAATACATAATGTTACCATAATTAAATCAATTTATAATAGTTTGAGTAATAAATATTTAGTTAATTAATAGGTAGTTACTAAATATCTAGAATGGGCCAAATACTTTTAGTATTAAACATAGAGTTAAATCAGTGTTTTGTGGTAGTATTTTCTTTTATTTCTATTTTAGACTTGATATGATATACCTGTCAGGATTCTTAGAGCAGATACATAGCATATCCCCATTGAGAGGAGTGTGGTATCTGAGAATAGGTACTATTTGTACACCATTTGCTCAACAGGCTGCCTGGAAAGCAAGTCTGACTAGCAAACCTCCTGTTCTGGCAGAAATAAATTTAAGAACATCATGAAAGTCATTAACATCTCAATCCCTAGGTTCCTTTACAAGGGCAAAAACATCAGGCAGCAGGCATTCAGTAATAAGGTAAGGTTCTAAATTATTGGGCAATCTTAAATAATGAGAATATCTGACAATGCTGGACCTATTTCCCTTCTTGTCACTATCCTCCTGCTCTCTTCTGAACTATGTCCTCTCTGCTGATTTCTACAACATTCAACCCAGGCATCTCTTAAGCCACTAGGTCGTTCTGGTTCATGTAGCATCATAGCTAAGCTTAAGGAACACAAGGAGGAAAGAAATTATATGGCAAAGAGGGAGGTTCTTGAAGTGTTTATTTCTGCTTGTTGATGAGTAATGATGCTAAACATTCAATCGTTCTCTGCTGAACATTTATTACCCAACCACTGTGTGCATAGCAAGTTCAAGAAGACACGACTCCTACCCACCAGTAGTCATCCTGCTTAAAATAACAGTTTTAATTTTTTATGTACCTTCGCAAGTTTAAAGTGGAAATACAAAAGAAATCTTCCAAACCTTCTACCAATGTGACTGTCCCTGCCAGAAGTGGCCTTGTCCCCCAAAAAGCTCCCTCTCACAGCCATTGACAAGTTCAAGATGGGCAACAGGAAGGAGTCCCTGCAGGATTCTGTCCATTGTTCTCTGTCTTCTCTGAACCTGCTAGCTCCATCCTGGTGCCTTTAGACTCGGTCCTACCTCCTAAAAAGTGCTTTCCACAGCCTGTGTACATTTCAATGTCAGTTTTCCTTTGTATGTTATTTGAAACTTATTTCCCCTCCTCACATTTGATTCGTCTGACTACACACATAGAAGTGGCAGTTGGGACACTCTTTACCCTTTGATATGACTCTCCAGTGGGTCTGCTTCTCTGAAAGTCCTGTTACCCAGATCCTGCTGTGGACAACTTTCCTCTTCTGGAAGCCAGTACTTCTCAGAGAGCCAACAAAATGCCTCAGAAAGAGTCAGGCCTTGGTTCCTGCCATTGTCCTGTCCTTGGCCCACTGTGTGAACCTAAGTGATAACCTCCTCACTTCATCATTTTTGCCATATCTATAAGCCTTTTAAGCATGTGTTGAATCTTTTTATTTTAATTTAAATAAAATTTAAAACTAAAATTTTAATAAGCTTTAAAGCACCATGTAATCAGAAATGTCTGACCATCCATGAATCTTAAACATAACTATTAAAAATAATTTTATTGCCCTGGTCAGCGTGGTTCAGTGGTTAGAGTGTTGGCCTGCACACTGGAGGGTCTCGGGTTCAATTCCTGGTTAAGGGCACGTACCTGGGTGGCAAGTTCAATCTCTAGTCCCTGTGTGGGAGGCAACCAATCAATGTGTCTCTCTCACATCAATGTTTCTCTCCTCTTTTTATTTGCCTTTCCCCCTCACCTCTAACCTTTGCTAAAAATCAGTGGAAAAAATATTCTCTGGTGAGGATTAACAAAAAATAATAATAATTTTATCTATTATTTATCTAATCTCCTAATATCATATATTACCACTGCTGCACATATGACACTGGGAAAACTCTCAGGTGACTTTTAAAGTAATCTCACCCTGTAAGGTAAAACTCTCCCTTGTACATGTAAAATCTCAGCAAGCACAGTAAAGCTGTGGATGTCTCACCGGGCACTAAACCTGCCTGCCCACAGCCTTGTACTGCAGCTGCTGTTGAGTGCAATTCGACCTCTGCCTCGGGCCTGTTAGTCCATGTTTTCATCAACATCAGGTCTTTTGGCATCTGCTTCAAGGTCGTACCTTACCTTGTTCCCTCACCTCCCCCAGGAAACACTGATGGCGGCACCTTACTGTTGGCTGCAAGGTGAGTCTGCCACTCTAGCATGAGTGTCTTCCCCTTGCATGGAGGCACACTGTGAACATCCGCATACCTATTGTCTGGAGATGCCTGCTCTTAGCTTCTGTGATGGCCATGAGAATGCACTTCACAAGAGCACTCAGCTTACAGAGTGTAATTGACAGGGATCTCACTGAAACTCTCAGCAGGGCTTGTGTGAGGCCCTGCCTTGCCTAGGCTGCCCGTGCCAGGGACTGAGTGTGGCACTATCAGGGATAGTAAGACAGGCCCATCTCTGGGAGATACATGATTCCTCCCAGGGTTAGCTTAGACTCCAGGACCCACTGATGGCTTAGACTAACCTTCCTTCAACCACTATCCCCTTCTCTCTTCACATGGGATCATATTTGCACAGCAGTCTGATGGCCTTTCCAGTCTTACCTGGCTCTCTCATTAATTTCTCTCATTTGGGTGTTTCTCCTAATAAAATCCTTACATATTTAATCTCATGTTGATGTCTGCTTCTTAAGGGACCTGAAATTACACAGTTCCCCTCTGCTTTCTTTGTTTATGTAGGAGAACTTGCTCGGCTGTGAGTTTCTTATTTTGTCACTGTTTTAGTGAAGGAGCTAGACAATAAAGAAATCAAGTTTATTCTTCCCGTAGACCAGGTAAAATAACTGATTTATATGCTAAGGCTCTAAGGAAGAAAGCAGAGCATGGAAGAGCAGATATAATGTAAGCAGAGAGATGGAAACTCTAAGAAAGACTCAAATGGAAATGCCAGAAATTATAACCACTATAATAGAAATGAAGACTAGCATTCACCAACTTCCTTTTTGGCTAAGTGAAGCCTGAGTTTTTACTGATAGGATGTGCGAAGAACTGATCTGTGCAACTTTGAAGGAGCACGCCCTCTATGGTGGTCATTAGGACTATTCCCTTACATTTACTGTAGGGTTGTACTGCCTGACTCTGATGTAAAATGTGGCCCTGTGATCATTTTCTGGTTAATAGGTGAAGGACAAAATCATTTAACTGCTGATGCACCACTCTCCAGCTGCCCTTCTCCTGCCACAGTCCCTACCTATGCTTCAGATGATGTAGGTCCAACATCTGGCATTCCTGCGTGAGAGAAACATGAAACAAAACCCATAGCAACTCATAAAAAAACACACACATATTACACAAAAATAAGCCATTAATATTTTCCAACCTATTCCAACCAATACTTTCTTCTCTTCTCCTCTTCGTATTCACCCTAGCTGGTATGCAGACTGCTGCTGAGCCAACTTGAATCCTTGAACAATATCTTAGTGATACAAGAGCAACAAAATGGAAAGAACCTGGGTCACTTAAGAATTCATAGAGCAAAGCCATACTATATTACCTGTGAAAGAGAAATAAGTCCATTTTGTTTCAAACTTTCTATTTAGTTATAGGTAAATCTATATCCTAATTAATAAAGTAGGCCACACATCCTCTGGCTAGTTGCTTACTCTTCAGTCACAAAGAAACCTGAAAGATCCCTTTGTTACCATAACATTGTACATTGGAAGTTCTGTGTTTTACCTAAGCATTTATAAACATATTGGGATACACCATTTCACTAATTGTTAGATATTATGAAATGTTAAATGAAAACACTAAATACTATCACCTATATGTGTGTGTAACTATGGGAAGAAGTTTGAGCCCAGGCCTACATTGGCTTTTGTTTAAAACTCAATTTTAACTTGAGTTTATGATTATAAATATGAGTTGAAAAGAGTGCCACCACTGAAATATTGCCAAGAATATGGAAGTCAAAATAGTGGCCAGAAGAGAACTCAGTGTTTATAATAGGAACTGCCCCAAGTGAAGTTAAAAAGCAAAACAGATACATGATATAAAGCCTTCGTTGAAATAGTCAGTGTATAGTCAGTCAGTGTATTGAATAATTATAATTATACAACTGTATAATTCTTAACCTGAGATTAAGAAACATCCCATTTCTCCAATTCAACCATGTACCAAATAGAGTCACATAGATAGTGTATGTTCCCTAACTCCTTGCATACTTGTATCACTTATGATGTAATCTGCAAGATGGTAAATTTTCAAGAACAGAAACTATAACTTAAACTGAATTAAATTTTAAAAGGGAGCTAACTCGCTCCTCTGACTGGAAAACTAGATATGGCTTCAGGAAATGCTTCATCAAGCCCCTAAAACCATGACCAATATCTGGTTTCTCCGTGTCTATTTCTGGGTTCACTTTTAGGTGTTGGCTTCAATCTCTAAAGGTGGTTACCCTTTATACCTTTCTTCTCATCTCAGGATGGTTTCCTTGTTTATCTACATTATCAAAGATTATGCTACCCAACCACTCAACAAAAGTCTAGAATCCAAGTTTGATTGAACTAGCTGAGGGCATGTGTCCATCCCTGAGCAGAAAAGGGGAGGACTGAGCTATATGATTAATCTTTTCTGGGATGGAGTCAGCATCCTCTGAAACATGAGGAAGAGATGGATAGCTACGGCTAGATGCATTCATGTGACTGAGTTGTAACAAATAGCATGAAACCTTGATATCATCCCACATTTAATTCTCTCTCTCTTTTCCAACCTGTCAGCTAAAAGGAGAAGACTTGAAATTTAGAAGAGATCAGAGTCAAGAAGGTAGAAGAAGAAGAAATCTCTCAATGAGAAAGTAGAAGTCAGGCACACCCATATGAAACCATGACATGAGTGAGAAACACATTTTTATAATGCTTAGGCATTACAACAGTAAGCATTACTTTAATACAATACTACAAAGAATATTGCAGTGATGTTTCCAATAGTAGGGCAACTAGATGCTGGACAGACCAAAATAAGCAATATCCACTGCAACAATGGTTTTCAAAATTTGGATTATCTTTAAATAAAATGGAAGCAATTGTGCTGCCAGAGACATCTCAGTCTACGTACATTTTCTTTTATAGGAGAGGAGCACTGTAATGACTTAGCCACAAACCAAATAAACAAAGCAGCAATTGCCTCTTGTACTATAATAAGCCTTTGCAAACATGCCCTGCATTTGCACATGGCTTCCTTAATAAATGGATGCTATTTTCTTATGTTCACCAGCAGTCATATCAAATAAGAGATGCAATTTAAATTTGCTCTGGCTCTCAGGGAATCACTCTTCAATAGAACTAGCATTTTCTAAAAATGAAAAATGTATTTTTCTAAAATCTCTTCCTCTTCATTGTTAATGTGCAAGCAGAAAGCAGACAGGAGAAAGCAAAAACCAAAAGGCATAGAGAAGGCAATACAGAAGAAGCTATGAACCAGCTCCAAAGCCAGTGACAGAGGCAAAGAAGAGTGACTGGTTGAAGCCCAACCCAATTAGCTCCTATCCTAAATGGAATATGCTCAGAGTAGAGTGAGACTGGTACCAAGTTTAAAGTATAAGCAGGTGTTAAAAAAAAAAATCAGAAGTTGACATGCCAGATGACAGACAAGTGCATGCTTTGCCTGGAGAACTCTTTCCTCTTCAAATGGATAAATCCCACTCATCTTGCAGATCTCTGCTGAAATATAGCCTTGGGACAGATTCTGATGAAAATTCCCTCCTCACCTCCATGTAGTTATTCCTCCCCTTATAATTACCTTAATAACCTTCACTTTTCCTCCATAGCTGTTCTCATCACTGTAATTACAGAGCTATCTGTGTCATTATTTAAGGTCTGTCTTCCCACCTAGAGTGAGACTCCTATGGCAGCAAAGACTATGTTGCCTTGATCACCTGTATATTTCCAGGGCCTGGCACAGTGTTTGGCACAGAGCAGAAACTCCTTCATTCCAAAGGCATCCTGGTAGATGGTGGGGCTGGCATCAAGGACCAAGTGCTTAAGTACATTTTAACCTGACATTTTCCTTTTGGCCAATTTTGAACAAAGAAAAAAAAAAGCCTAGAAACCAATGATACATAGGCTCTTAAATTATCTACGAAATCATCTGTTTTGTAAAACACTTGGAAAGATTGTAGGAATCTTTCTTTGGGCTCTTTTTTCTTTGAGACAAATGTTATCACATCACTATATACAGACTAATATCTCTAAAATTATATTCCCTCACTTCTTTCCCTGGAGGAAAACTATGGCCTAGCCCATGAACTTTAGATCAATCTCTATTCCATCAGTCATACTTTGTCACTTCCCTGCTACATATTCCCAAGTCCCTTCCCCACTTTGAGAGAGCCCCATTTTTCTCATTTTTAAAATAATGGTTTGAATGTACAATTCAAAAGATTTTAAAAATGGAAAAAGATCAGATGGGTAAACTGTCTAGCTCTGGGTCTATGACACAGTACCAATGTCCTATTATCTTCCCTTTCTTCTCATGGCCCTCCCTGTCCTAAAGTCCTCTCTGCCACTCAATCCTTCTGCAGTCTCTAGACTTTTCTTCCACTTGTCTCCTTATTCAAATTCACTTCCAAACTCAGAGCAGAAAGGACTTAATCATCTAACTCAAAGACCTCAATGATTGATGGGGTTTTAATTTTTAAGCTAACATTTATTGAGATTTCATATAATCTTATTTAATACAACAACCCTGTGAGCTGGGCACTATTTATTAATCACTCGTTGTTGATGAGAATCCTGAGGTTCTCAGAGGATGAGTAACGTGTCCAATGTGACATGGCTTGGAAATGCTGGGCCTGGAATTCAAAGCCAGGTCTGCCTGATTCCAAATTCCCTCTTTCCACAGCTCCATTCTGCCTTTCCACTTTTTTCTGTCACTATCCTTGTTCCACTCAAATAGTGAAAGCCGTCCATGGAAAATTGTCTGGTTAGTTGCCAAATCTAGCCCAAAATTGTGTTCTTCATGTGGCTGGCACAGCCAATATTTACTGTAACAGATACCTTAGCAGATGGCTTTGACCTCAGCTACTGTCATCATGATGCATTTGTAGTGACAGACAGAACAGAGTGGGGGGGAAAGTATTTGAATAATGGAAACAATTCTACAGATATCAGTCAACCAGGAAAAAATGCTTTATCCCAACTAAAATCACAACCACTTCAAAAGGCATATTTTTCAGCTGAGGTCAGTTAGATGCTTAAGAAAGAGTCACTATTCTTTAACTAGTTTAACTTAATTCTGTAATAACAATTGGATATGGAAATAGCAATGGTCATTTAAATGTGGTTGCTATACTCAGATTATAATCAATTCAGAAAACCTAGAAGAATTTATATTCAAATATTATTGACTAAGTAGCCTAGACCTGTTTACACTGAAATATTAACTCAAACACAAGGAAAATTCCAGACCAGAAGGTCAACATGAGATTCTAAAGAGGTTCATATGTGTTGCAGACCTAAAACCAGGGACTCCAAAGATGAGAACACTCTAATAAGGCCAGAAGAAATACCACCTTCCTAGTTAAGGTATTTAGTGCACTATAGTAAAAGTTTAGTCATGTAATGCTATACTCCAATACTCCTCTATATGAGGGGTGTGTGTGTGTGTGTGTTTGTGTGTGTGTGTATGTGTGAGAGAGAGAAGGAGAGAGAGAGAGTTTATACTTCTACTGAATATTAATAACAGCACAAGTTCATTCTTCTACAATTTGGGCTACATTCTCAACATAAAATCCTTTAATTGCCTTGACAAAGTTTTGAATTGGATGACCCTCATCAAGTATTGTTAAATGTAGCTGTACCAAGTCTAGGTGACAGTAACTTCCCAAATAATCACTTTCTTTGTATTCAGACACAAATGCCATCAAAAGCCCTCGCTGCTCTGGCCAGTGTTGCTCAGTGCTTGGATCGTTCCATATACCCAAAGGTCATCAAGAGTTCAATTCCCTGTCAGGGCACATACCCAGGTTGCAGGTTAAATTCCCTGTTGAGGTACATGTGGGAGGCAGCTAATCAAGTTTCACTCTCACATCAATGTTTCTCTCTCCCCCTCCCTTCCTCTCAAAAAACAAAACAAAACACAAAAACAACTAACTAACGAAGCCATTTTCCTGGCAATCTACCTTACTTCATCTTTGTTCATTTTTAAGGTCTAGTCTATGTTAGGCGTGTGTTGAGTGTTTGAGATACCTTCAAGCTTCAAGGGACTCACAAGTAGAGAAGATCAGACATGGACAGAAGTTGAACTAAAATATTGTTTTTTCCCAGGATAAAAGTTGGTGCAGGTCACAATGACAACACTGAAGAGGAAGTGTTTGATTCTATGTGGGCAACAATGGCTCTCAAAACATTTTAAAAGAATGTGAAACATGAGCTAAATCTAGAAAGAGCAGTGAGCACTGCTGCTTTATTGGAGAGAGAGAGAGAGAGAGAGAGAGAGAGAGATTTTGAACCTTACCATAGAATTTTTGATACTAACATCCATGGCAGTGGTGGTATCCTTTCACCAGAATCTTGGGTCCACATGCAGAGCTCTACAGTAGGCCAGTTCCCTAAAATACATCAGGAGTCCTTTCTTCTATTAAGTAAAGCCCGGGTTCCTGCCATCTGTAAGAAATTATGACCCACTGATGATTTTGAAGGGGATCAGTAGACAGAACCTCTCCAAATGAGGAATACAAACCTTGAAGTAAGTTTAGCACCAGAAATTGGCAGTAGACACAGTAGGCATGGCAAGCAAGGGGAGAAGTCCTATGAGTTTGACAAAGTCATGGTGGGGTGGAAACCACAATAACAGTAATAGCTAAAATTGACTGAATGCTTATTGTGTGTTATGAATACTTTTTATATTTTATATGCATCAATCAATATAATCCTCAATTTCATGTATAAGAACTATCCCCACTTGATAGATGAGAAAGTCAAGGCAGAGAGAGGGGTTAAGTCACAGAGCTAATGAGGTTACAGAGCTAATGAGGAGGGTACCTAAGCAGGAGGAAAACCCAGAGCTCATGAGGAGGGCACCTAAGCAGGAGGAAAACCCAGGAAGTCTCAGTGCAAAGTTCATGCTGAGGATCTCTTTGCTAGGAGCTTACAAAACCAACAGTGCTATCTAATGAGTTTGCTAGGAGTCAGATTACTAGAGGATTAGCAAACTTGACCCTGGAGCACAAGTCACTAGGTCTATGCTGGGCACTCTCCTCCCTGCAGAACTAGAAGGCAGGGCCTGCTGCTGATGCAAAGGCAGAAAAGGCAACATATTTCACTGAGGTTCGGTGTCCTTGCTCTGAAGCTTGAAATGAATGAAGACGATAGTTTCCCTGTAATTAATACAATAGAAGACCCTTTCACTTAACCAATTAAAAAGATACATGGAATCTTCTAGAAAAAGTTCCCTCCCAATTAACACTTCCACGACTTTCAGGGCTCAGAATTTTTCATTGCGAGTCTGTTTGCATGATCTTCATATTAATTCTTCCAAAATGACATTTTATCAGAAAGAATATCGCCATTTAACTTCCCTGCGTCAATATTAATGATGGAATTTGTGTGTATATTGGGTAAAAATTGGGTCCTGACAATCAAGCAGTCAATTGAGGGGCCCGTGAGCTCATTCATCAGGGCTTCTCAATTGCTTTTTTAATTTCCTCTGTTGACATTGACCCTGTGTGAGGTTATTTATAAAAATCTTTATGAATATAATTTATGACTTAATTTTAACAAGTATTAGATGGATGTTATCATGGAGTCCATGACCTGAGGTGGTGAAGATTTCCTGTCAGGTAGCATCAAAATTCATTTAAATTTCTCATTTTGTAATTCCTGTTCTGTTTCCCTCATAGCATAAAGGGTCAAATATAAATGAAATGAGAGAAAGTGTCTTTCACATTAACTGTTCTCTATTGATTCATTGGAGCTGAAATGTAAATCTTTCCAAGCAAGTGGAATGTTGCAAAAGCAAACAACCTAAAGGAAGACAAAGAATGTTTTTATGTGACCCTACAACAATAATACTATAAATGAGATGTTTTCCAATAAATGCAGTATGTTCTACATTACAGTATTCCTAAGTTTATATCTTTAAATGAAAAACAGAAACATATAGGGTGTCCCAGAAAAATGTATACAAACAGTTTGAGTAATGATAAAGGCAGTGTTTATTATAATACATTCCATTTTCAAAATTGACCTATCAGCTGTTAAAGTGTGTATACATTTTTTGGAAGAAACCCTGTATATTTTTACTGGAAAGGTCTTAAAAATGTGCTCATTCAAGGATTTCAAACTGACCACCTACAGGATACCATAGGTCTATAGAGTTTTAAAAATAGGAAAATGTTAGTATTAACAAAATACTAAAATGAATATTACAGTTAACAAAAAGGGCTCAATTTCTAACTTATTTTGAAAATTCAAAAGATGGCAACACTGTGCCCATACCTCCCCATGGCAATAATGGCCCCCCCTGGAAATAGTCTGTGCTCTCTCTTGTTGTCACAGTCCCACCACTCATCTCTGTCTTCTACCGCATATGCTTCACTCTCTCATATTGCTAAGCCTGATCCCTGAAGGCTTTGAGGTTATCAACCCCTACTTTTGTTCAACTACCTAGCTTTACAGATAAGAACACTGAGAACCAGCGAGATTAAATAATGTGTCTACACATCTAGGACAAGGACTAGGTCTCAGCCTCCCAACCCATGCCACACTAGCTATTTTCTTAGTGTAAATTTTGCTCTTAACTATACCTACTGGACATATGGGTGCATATTATTTAATACATCATTGAGTGTAATGAATAGGTAAATATTATTGAGCCTCTGGTCTTGCCAAAGACATTTGTAATAATGATAACCTAATTTACTGATCTGAACAGAATGCTTTACCACCTACAGATCTGTCATCAAGAAATATTAGCTGTGAGGATTGCTCAGAATGATAACATGCGATGCCATATTATATTGATTTCTGCCTGATGCCTGCAGTAGTGATTAGGTAGTACTCTAATCACAAGTGCTGCTGAGCTAGAAAACTGAACATGCTTTTAGAAGAGGCTAATAATAAAAAAGACTAAGAAACATTCCTGTGTTAAGCAGACAAGATAGCTCAATGATCTACATCTCCAGGTATTCATGCCCTTAAGTAACTATCCTCTTTTTGAGTAAGGACTGGACTCAGTGACTCACTACTAATGAATAGACCATGGCAGGAGTACTGGTATGTCACTTGCAAAGATCTAATCTAATAAAAGAGTGATATGCAAATTGACCCTCACTCTGTTACACCTAAGCCACACCCACCAGCCAATCAGAGCGAATGTATGCAAATTAACCCAGCCAAGATGGCGGCTGGCAGCCACCGAGCTAGAGCAAACAGGAGGCTTCATTTCTCCAGCAATCAATCAAGGAAACTGCCTGCCTAGGCCAGCTCTGGCCTCCGCTCAAGACAACAAAGTTTCAATTATAGAAGATAAATAAACCCCAGAAACCTGATTCCAGCCAGCCTTGCTGGGACATTGGGTCAATGGGAGCTGTGGCCAGCCTGCAAACAGCCATCAGCCTCTCACCCAGGCTGACCAGGCACCCCAGCGGGAACCCCATCCTGATCTGGGGCACCCTTCAGGGCAAACCAGCTGGTCCCCACCCGTGCACCAGGCCTCTATCCTATATAATCCTATATAATAAAAGGGTAATATGCAAATTGACCCTAACAGCAGAACCACTGGGAATGACTGGTCACTATGACACATATTGACCACCAGGGGCCAGATGCTCAATGCAGGAGCTGCCCCTGGTGGTCAGGGAACTCCCACAGGGGTAGCTCTGCTCAGTCACAAGCCAGGTTGATGGCTGCCAGTACAGCAGTGATGGTGGGAGCCTCTCCTGACTCCTCAGCAGTGCTAAGGATGTGTGACTGCAGCTTAGGCCTGCTCCCCACTGGCAAGTGGACATCCTGAGGGCTCCTGGGCTGTCAGAGGAATATCTGACTGCCAGCTTAGGCCTGATAGCCTGGGAAGTGGGCCTAAGCCAGCAGGTGGACATCCCCCAAGGGGTCCCAGTCTGCAAGAGGGCACAGGCCGGGTTGAGGGACACCCCCCCCCCTCCAGTGCACAAATTTTTGTGCATCAGGCCTCTAGTTAGATTATAATAGACTGTGGCTTCTGTCTTAAGGGGCTCTTGCTTGTTTACTCTTATATTTCTTGCCCTGGGAGAAGTCATCTGCTGTGTTGTGAAGCAGCTCAGTGAAGAGAGCCATGTGGTGAGAGACAGGCTGGCCAACAACCAAATGAGTAAGCTGAAAGCAGAACCCCCTCCCAGTCTATACTCTATATGAAACCATAACCCCATTCAACAGATTAACTGCACCCTCATGAGAAATTCTGAGCCAGAAGAATCCAAATAAGCCATTCCCAGCTTTCTGATCTATACAAAGTATGAAATAATAAATGTTGCTCTTTTAAGCCACAAGTTTTGGGATCATTTGTTACACAGCAACAGTCAAACAAAC
>PVJC01003199.1:59043-72672 GCA_004026665.1 Murina feae
GGGTGACCAGGCTGTCAGGCACATGAGTAGTTAGGAGCCAGTGGTCCCAGATTGTGAAGGGGATGTCTGACTGCCAGTTTAGGCCCAATCCCTTGGAGACAGACATCCCCCAAGGGGTCCCAGATTAGAGAGGGTGCAGGCTGGGCTGAGGGGATCCTCCCACATGCATGAATTTCATGCATTGGGCCTCTAGTGTATACATACATGTGTGTGTATACATAAACACATATGTGTATGTGTATGTATATATCAGAAATGTGGGATCATGTTGATCAAAAATACACATATATGCCCTGGCGGGTTTTGATCAGAGGTTAGAGGGTTAGTCTGTGGAGGCCGAAGGATCACAGGTTTGATTCCTTGTCAAACACACATACTTCGGTTGCAGGTTCAATCCCTAACCCCAACCAATCAATGTGCCTCTCTCACATATGTTTCTCTCTCTCTCCCCTTCTATCTCCTTTCCATTCTCTCTCTAAAAAAAAAAAAAAAAGAAAGAAAGAAAGAAAAGAAAACACATATGAGTAAAACAAAACTGTGTTCAAATCCTGACTCAGTAATTTATTAGCTAAAATGACCTTGGAAAGATACTCAGTCTTCATTTCCTTATCTGCAAATTGATGTTAGCAATCTCACTGCACTTTCTAAATGATTCTACTTTAATACTTAATCATATTATTGCAGTTACTGGTTGCAGTCCACACTGAGGTCAGATCCAGCTCCAGTGGAAGGTCATCCATGTATTCTAAGTCAGTCACCTCGGCTTCGTGGTGTGCTCTACACACACCCTAGACCAGGCTCACCTTTCCCAGGAAGCTTTATGAGCATCAGCCTGACCCACCTGTGAAAGTGTGTTTATAGACACCTTCCCTGTAAAGATGATATATGATATGTGTCTAAATGCCATGTACTGTTCCAGGGACAGTGAGCAGTTGAACCTTTGGTCATGAGGCTTTTATACTGTTCAACATGAGTAGAAGAGACTTATCTGAATAAACTTATTTTTAGCCAAAGTTCAAGATTTCTAAGCTGTAATTCTACAGATTATGACTTTTCTCTTCATTCTCATAATTAACATCTTTGGCTTGCTCACTCCCTAAAGGAAAAATAAATTTTCACAGAGCAGCTTGCTCAGGATTATTTATGGATGTAAAAATGTGCCATCCAAGGTCGGCAATAGCTCAGTCCAACAGTGTTTGTGTAGGAGGTTGTGGTTGTTTTTTCTGTGTCATCAAACCCAAAAAGTAAGTCTGAGCAATTATTCACAATTTGATGAAAATCATTTAGAACTTGTTTAAATTTGCTCCTTTATTTAACAAAATTTTATTGAGCATGCTTCCTATGGGGAGTGAGCAAACACAAAGATAAATGAGATAACACACTTAAAGTAGATTATAATCTAACGGTAGAGAGATGTTTAAAGAAAGAATAATAATATAATTCATGACAAAGAGCTTTAGCACTCTAACATAATGGAGGAACATGGGCTATTGAAAGCAGGAAGGAAATAGTGCTTGGGGAGACAGTGGAATAATTATAGGAAGAGAGAGAATTTGAGTTAAGCCTTGAAAGATGAGCTGGAATGTAATGATGGGTAGAGAAATGAAGAGGTTGACAGCCTTCCAGGTCCAATCATACAAACAAAGTCAAGAAAATATGGAAGGCTTTCAAACACCTCAAGAATATAGAACTTAAGGTATATGGAGATTATAGTGGGAGATGAGGATAGAATGGAAAGATGAGCCCAGATCAGAAAAATCATCCAGACATGAAGAATCAAAGGTATAAGAGAGGGCAGGAGCAGTTAAAATGAAAAGGAAGGTCAACAGATTCAAGGATAACAGTCAACTTCAAAAATAACTGTCACAATTAGAAACCTGATTGAATGCACTTATTATTTTATTTTTTGATTTTTGGCTTTGTGTGAAGCAAAAAGGTGTAATATAGCCCTAACTAGTTTGGCTTAGTGGATAGAGTGTCAGCCTGCAGACTGAAAGGTCCCATATTCTATTCCAGTCAAGGGCATGTACCTTGGTTGCTGGCACATCCCCAGTAGGAGGTGTGCAGGAGGCAGCTGATCCATGTTTCTAACTCTCTATTCCTCTCCCTTCCTCTCTGTAAAAAATCAATAATTTTTTTTAAAAAAGGAATAATATAGGAGAAGCAATAAAAGATATGAAAATAGCCCTGACTTAGGTGGCCCAGTTGCTTGGAGTGTTGTTGTCCCTTACATGAAAAGGTTGCTGGGTCGATTTCTAGTCTGGGCACATATCTAGATTGTGGGTTCAATCCCCAGACAGGAGGAAACTGATCTCTCTCTCTCTCTCTCTCTCTCTCTCTCTCTCTCTCTCTCTCTTCCTTTCCTCTCTTTCTAAAAGTCAATAAAAACATGTCCTCAGATGAGGATATAAGAAGACATGAAAATAATGAGACAATAAAAAAGAAGGAATATAGAAAAAAAAGTTAATAGTGGAAGACATAAAAAGAATAGTTGAGGAAATATTCCATTTGAGGAGCCAGTGGGATATTCAAGGTTTAAGACAGTGGAAAGTTTTAAAAGTTTAAAGCTAATGAGGACGTGAAGGGGAAGTAATTAAGGTAATTACTTTAAAGACTAAATGCCACATAGTACAAAGGGAAGTCCAATTCAGATCTTGTACAAATCCTCAGGAAGCTTAGCATTCAGCTCAATCTTGAAATTCATTGCTCCTGTAAACTACAACAGAGACAAGCAAACTTGTTCTTCAAAGGCCAGATAGTATTTTAAACTTGCTTTGATCTCTTTTACAACAATTCAATATGCAACAGCAGTGATAGACAATGCACAAACAAATGGGCATGGCTATGCTCCAATAAAACTCTATTTACAAACACAGGTGTCCAGGCTGCAAGCCGTCATTTACCAACTCCTGCAGCAAACGCTTTATGATTCCACTTTATTCAGTAAAGATCACATAGTGTTTACTAATAATGTAAAACACAGTAAAAAAAAAGAATAGCTACCACTGATAGGGTGCTTACTATGTGTCAGACTCTTTCTAAACATTTAATTTAATATAAACTATAATAGCTTACTTGACATAAAACAATGAGGTACAGATTACTACGGTACCTTTTTTTATCAGTGAAGAATTTGAGGATCATAGAGATTTATTTGCCCAAAGTCACTGATAAATGATGGAATGAGATACGGTTTTCCCTTTGGTAGAACACTAGACTAGCTATTCTGAAAAAAATCCCTCCTACTGAAAAATATCTAGGTGCTATGTCAATTACAACCAATATGGTTAAAAGGGCCATTTTTGAGCTCAACAGAAAGCAATAGAAATTCCCAGAGACCAAAAAATTAGCCTCATATTGAAAAGGGAGTGGGAAATAAATACAAATGCCGAGACTTCTTGGCTAGCAAGCAGTAGTGGTGGGAAACCAAGGGGAACTAGGACTGATGGTAACATGGAGAAGGGACCTTCCATGCAAAAAACCCAAGGCCTGCATAAAGCAGGAGTATAGATTGGGCTCCATCCTCAGTCAAGGGTCAGATCAGAAATATAGATCAGAAAGCAAAATATCCATCTCCTGTCAGATAGTGGGGGAGGGGTAACCTGTCTCATTCTGATAAATGTCCCCTTTAGCTCTGGCATTTCTCTGGGCTGAAATCTATGTGGTCTGGTATTGATAAGGCCACACTTGCTTTCTTGTGCTTGCACTTTTCATGCTCTATCTTTTTTAATCTTTTTACTTTCATCTCTATTTAGCATTTATAAGTTGATAGAACTGATGACCAAAGACAAAGAGATATAATTCAAAAATAGAGATGAACTTTTAAAAATTGAATGACATAGTCAAAAAGAAGACTATCTAGGAGCAAGACCTCAGAGTAGACTCCAGGAGTTGAGAGTCATTCCTGGCTGATAGCTAGCAGACAGTGGAGCTCAGTCTTACACCCACAAGGAAATGAATTCCACCAGCAACCAATGAACTTGGAAGAGAATGTTAATCTCAGATTAGACTCCAAGTACAGAATCCAGTTGCACTGTTGCCAGACTTCTGACCTACACAACTGTGAGATGATAAATAAGTGTGTTAAGCCACTAAATTTTCATTATCTGTTACACAGCAATAGAAAATGTTTATTAATGTATAACTGTACTTGCTGGATCAATTATGACTAATCGGAGAGTCTTCCTAGCAAAGTGGAATTGTCTAAGCGTCTTCCAATTCTGAGATTCTATAATTTCAATAACAACTTTCTCTGATAATGTATCATCTTAGCTGCTTATTTAAAAGTAACCCCTTGAATTGAACAGATGATATACTTTTTCGTATCTGTGAGATGTTTCTTCCTAGAAACTGTTTAAAATAAAATCCAGAAAAGATATATCAGAAAAAAATCATTAAGCACCTTAAAATTAATATGTAAATGTAATGTACTTAACATTGAGGGGACTGACCCAATCAGATATCAGAACATATCATAAAGCCATTTAATCAAATCAGAATGACACAACCATGGAAACAGAGAATAATCCCAGGATATATAAATGTTTAATATATGACAAACATAGTAGCTCAATTCAATGGAGATAATGTATCCTGTCTGAAAAAATAAAATTGGCTAAAAAGACAGAAATCATTGCAAGAATGTCTCAGAAACTACTAATCAAAAGTATTGAGAAGCATTGATCAGATGCTCAAACTTCAGAGGGAAGATAGAGGAGGGTGGGAGTAAGGGGGAGAGATCAACCCAAGGATTTGTATCCATGCATATAAGCATAACCAATGGACACAGACAACAGGGGGTGAGAGTGAGGGCATGATTGGGGGGTGGGAGGGCAATGGGAGGATAAGGACACATATGTAATACCTTACTCAATAAAGAAAAAAAGTAAAGAAACCCTTTTAATCAAGATTAGGAAGCAAGAAGATAATGTTTTTTAAAAATACAGAGATATTTGAATATACAAAGGTCTTTTTAAAATATGTGTATGGCAAAAGATAATACAAACAACCAATTGACAAATGATTGGTAAATTTTGTAACATAGGTAATAGCTATCATACAGGGTTGGGCAAAAGTAGGTTCACAGTTGTGAGTACATGAAACATCTAAAAGATAACCTACTTTTGTCCACTCCTGTATATAAATATTTCCTATAAATTGACAAAAAAAGAAAATTCAATACAAAAACAGTCAACAGACTTAAATAGATATTTCATTAAAAATCAAATTCAAATGCCTCCCTAAATATTATAAAATATTCAAATTTTCTAATACCTAGGAAAATGTACATTAAATTCAGCTTACACCCTCATAAAGCAGATAAAAATTGAAAATACTTTGGGACAGCACAGATAGACCTGGAAAATATTGTTAAGTGAAATAAGCCAAAATGAGAAAGACAAATATCACATGATCTCACTTATTTGTGTAATCTAATGAACAAAATGAATTGACCAACAAAATAAGACCCAAAACATGGAGGCATGGTACAGATTGACATACCTCTATGTGGAGATGGGAGGACGAGAAGAGATAAACCAAAGAGCTTATATACTTACTAGTGGCCCGGTGCATGAAATTCGTGCATGGTTGCGGGGAGGGTTGTCCCTTAGCCTAGCCTGCATCTTCTCCAATTTAGGACCTCTTGGGGGATGTCCAACTGCCAGTTTAGGAAGGGATTGGACCTAACCCGGCAGTCAGACATCCCTCTCACAATCTGGGACTGCTGGCTCCTAACTGCTCATCTGCCTGCCTGCCTGTTTGCCCCTAACCACTCTGCATGCCAGTCTGCTCACCCCAACTGCCCCCCCACCATCCTGCTTGCCCCCAACTTCCCTCCCACTGGCCTGCTCACCCACAACTGCTGTCCCATCCTAGCCTGATGACTCACAACTGCCTTCCCCTCTCGGCCCCTAACCACCTCTACCTCAGTCTCACCACCATGGCTTTGTCCAGAAGAACATCTGGAAAGTCTCCTGGAAGGTCTCCCAGTCTAATTAGCATATTACCCTTTTATTAGTATAGATAGAGGACTGGTGCATGAGTGGGGGCAGGCTGGTTTTCCTGAAGGGTGTCTCAGATCAGGGTGGGGGTTCCATTGGGGAGTGGGGTGGCCTGGGCGAGGGGCCTGGGATGGTTTGCAGGTCAACCATACTCTCATTGGGGTGGGGGTCCCCATTGGGGATGGTGCTGGCCTGGGCGAGGAGCTGGAGCAGTTTGCAGGCCAGCCACACCCCCATGGGTTGAGGGTCCCCACTGGGGGGGAGGGGCATAGTCAGCCTGGGTGAGGGGCTGATGGCTGTTTTCAGCTTGGCCACAACCCCTTCAGGATGGGAGTCCCCGCTGGGGGCCCTAGCCAGCCTGGGTGAGGAGCTGATGGCTGTTTTTAGGCTGGTCACAACCCCCAGCAGGAACCCTCACCCCAGCCTGAATAAGGGGCTGAGGGCCATTTTCAGGCTGGCCATACCCCCTTCAGGGTTAGGGTCCCTTGCTGGGGTGCCTGGACAGCCTGGATCAGGGCCTGATGGCTGTTTGCAGGCTGGCCATGTCCCCCAGCGCAGACCCTCACTCTGATAGTGGTGTGGCCAGCCTGCATGAGGGGCTGAGGGTCTTTTGCAGGCCCCTCTCTCAGCAGCCGGCCCCAGTGATCCAAGCCTTCCACACACTCAGGCCAGCTCCTAGCCACCCACCTGCTCCAGCTGGCTCTGTGGCCACCACCATCTTTGTCCCACTAATTTTCATATTTCCTCTTGATTGGCTATGGGGCATCACAGAGGTATGGCCAATTTACATATTTGTCTATTATTAGTGTAGATATGCATAGCCCATGGATATGGGAAATTGGGTAGTGAATACTTGGGTGGTGGGTAGGGGCTGGGAGTAGGGAAGTTAAAGGGGGGAAAATGGGAGCTATCTGTAATATTATCAACAATAAAAAAATTTAAAATAGCTATAATACTTATTTTTTGGTGGTAATGTGAGGGAAATTGTACTTAAATTGGTGCTGCATGAAATTTCCCATGTTTTTTCCATTTTCCCATGTTTTGGAAAACAAGCTTGACAATATCTATTATGATAAAAAATTTACATTTTCTATGCCCAGCAACCCTACTCCTGGAATTGCATAACAACCACAGATGCATAACAATCTGTGTAGAAGGATGCTTCCCCCAGTTTTATTTGCGTCAAAACCTGAGAGCAATGTAAAGCACTCATTCACAAGAGAATACTTGAGTAAATTATGGTGCATTGACATCATGGAATATTATGCAGCCATCAAGAAGAATGAAATAGAACTCAGAGGTCTTCAAGTTATTGAGGATTTGGAGAATTTTTATGGACTAAGTAGAGGCCCGGTGCATGGATTCCTGCACCAGTGGGGTTCCTCAGGCAGAAACTGGCATCCAACATCCCTCGAGGGATGTAGTAGTGTGTGAAGCAGCAGGCAGCAGGGGAGAAGCTACTCCTGCTCATCCCAGCTCTGCTCATCCCAGTCAGCTGAGCAGCGCTCCCACTGTGAGAGCACACTGACCACCAGGGGGAAGCTCCTATCTTGAGCATCTGCCCCATGGTGGTCAGTGCAAGTCATAACAACTAGTCAATTGGTCACTTAGGCTTAGATATAGATATATAGATAGATAGATATAGATATAGATATAGATATAGATATAGATATATAGATATATAGATATATAGATATATAGATATATAGATATATAGATATATAGATATATAGATATATAGATATATAGATATATAGATATATAGATATATAGATATAGATATTAGTGTAACTGGAGTGAATTATGTGATAGAGCAATAAGGCTGGAGAAATATGTTCCAGTGAGACAACAGGGGCCCCTTACACTGTGCCAATGTGTTTGAAGGCTCTACCAACTATATGGTAAAAAGAATAATAAGGAAAGGTAAGCCTTGCAGAAAGCTATGCTATCTCAGTTAATCCAAGGCCACTCTGTTGTCCCTATCTTACCTTCCCATTTATTTCTTACTAGAGGCCTGGTGCACAAAATTTGTGCACTGGGGGAGGAAGGTCCCTCAGCCCAGCCTGCGCCCTCACACAGTCTGGGACCCCTTAGGGTATGTCTGCCTGCCAGAATAGGCCCATTCTCGGAGGAGCAAGCCTAAGCCACAGTCAGACATCCCTCTTACAGTCCAGGACCCCTCGCTCCTTACCACCTACCTGCTTGTTGCTCCTTACCACTCAGCTTGCTGTTCCTTAGCGCTGCTGAGGAGGCAGGAGAGGCGCCCGTCACCATCACTGCACTCACCAGCCATGAGCCTGGCTTCTGGCTGAGTGGCTCCCCCTGTGGGAGTGCACTGACCACCAGAGGGCAGCTCCTGCGTTGAGCGTCTGCCCCTGGTGGTCAGTTCACATCATAACAATGGCTCGTTCTGATTGTTACGAAGTAATGGTCGCTTAGGCTTTTATTATATAGATGTCTTCTTCACTTCCTTTTAGATTTTCTTTTTTTCTTTTTTCCTTTTTCTGTTAATCCTCACCTAAGAATATTTTCCCATTGATTTTTAGGAAGAAACATTGATGTGAGAGAACAAATCAACTGGTTGCCTCCTGCATGAGCCCTGATCAGGACCAGGGCCTGGGCCAGGAAGGAGCCTGCAACCAAGGTACGGACCGTTGACCTGAATGGAACCCAGGACCCTTCAGTCCTCAGGCCAATGCTTTATCCACTGAGCCAAACCAGCTAGAGCTCCTTTTAGGTTTTCTAAAGAGTAGGATCCAATAGTGAAAAAATGAATCCAGAAGAGATGAGGGACAACTGGTATTGCAGCTAAGTGATTATCCTGCTGAGATCCCTACAATAAAATGCTACCCAATCAGGGTCTGGAAGAAACTGTTTTCCAAATATGCTACACTGTTCTTTTGGTAATTTGATTGTGGTGACAGGTCAGTCAGGCTGTAATTGGTTTTAATTGGCCTCCCTACTGCTATAATATTCTTTACCTACATGCAAACTGTCAAAAAGCAGGGAGAAGGGAGGGCAAAGGAAAGGGAGGGAGGAGGGAAGGGGGAGGCTGATTCATTTTCCACCTTCTTGAAATGCCACATAAATTGTTTTCAACCTGTCTCACAAGCAAATGCCCCACTTTCCAGTGTAAATGAGGGGAAATATGTCAACGAGGCAGCTCTTAGAAAGAAATGGCTGATCCCTTTAGCAGCAGACAATGGACTCAATTCCATCTTTTGTAGACAATATGTTGTTTCCAGAGCCCAGGGAGGAGAAAAAAAATCTCTACATCCCCTCCGTAGTTCCCTTGGGTAAAATGTTATTTGAGGGGTCTGCCAGAAACTAGGAAAATTTCATAAAATCAAGCAAATATTTTTAAAGACACAAAATGTTGGTATTGTTAAGCATATGGGGACTGTGTCTTTATAGGTATCTTATATTTCACAAGACAAGGAAGGAGTAGTAGGACAATTTTTGACTGGCATTAAAATAATTGTGTTCATGTTGAAATCATATTAAAAATATAGTATTGTTTTTTATTCAAGACTGTTCTGTCATTTCAGGAACTCCTACCTCTGAGAAGCCACTGTCATTCCCAGAAGTCTCCTGGGAAAATGACCTCTAAGGATTCTTTATTTTTTAAATGATGGAAAGGATCAATGAAGATCATCCCAGGACTGCTCCAGGGTGCACAGCTCCACCTTCTTTCTTCCCATAAACCCATTCAGCACAAGTCATAGCTCATTCAGCCTAACAACAGAGGGCAGGTAGAGAGCCTCATGAACACTCCAGTTCCCCACTCCCTCTTGCTTTCTAGTAAAGATAAGACAACAGTTGTGAATGCATGGAGTTGGCAGCCATTGCTATTCCCTCATCCCTACCCCTCATCCTGAGAACCCCTATCTGAGCAAACTGGTATGCCGAGACCCTCGTCCTTCAACATGACTATTGGTTTTCAGAAATAAAAGAGACATGTATCCATTTAGTCCAGTGGTCCATTAGATAATGAAGCTAAACTTCCACTTATGAACCTCCAGAGATATTGAATTGAGGCAGCATCTTTCAACTTGGGGAAAACTAATAATTCCAAGGGTCTTCCTTTATGTGTGATGAAAGTGGGCCACTCTATTCAATACTTACTGCAAGACTGTTCCACACAAGTCTAATCAACTCAAAGCTTATCAACCCTTTGACCTCCTCATCTACCTCCATTAATTTCAGTTTTGTTACTTGGTATAATATAAATAAGACTAACCCTCCCTTTATATGACAGCCTTTGCATATTATGTGCCTCCCCCAATACTCCAACAAACACAAAGTCTATCTTCACAAGGAACATCCCCAATTCCTTGAAAATTTTCTCTTTATCAATGGCTTCAAATTGCTTTACCATTTTTTATATCCTCCCGATAATATTCTCAAGGTTATGGGTGTTATTGTTCATTTATGGCCTCCAAAACTGAATGTAATATTCCAGAAATGAGCAGCCCAAGGTAGAGTAGAAGCACCTTGTCATTCATTGTGAATGTTAGGTCTCCAATACTGCTACCAAAGGCCACATTACCTTTGTAGAAACTATGTAACATTGAAGGGTTTATATTTAGTTAAAATACATAAGGTATATTTCATGTGACCTGCAGTATTGTTACTAATAATAATACTACTTGATCAAATCTTCTTACCTGTGTGGTTGCTCACATTTCACCAATCTTTTCTCAATACTCACCACTTTGTGATATTTAAAAGTACTAAGCCATTTGGGCAGATGAGAAGATCAACATGTTAATTGTCTTCCACAAGTTGGTTCATCCAAACAGAAACTCGGCCAAGACTAAAACCAGGACTCCTGACTCCCAGTTCAGTGCTTTTGTACTTTGGTTATTATGTTTTCCCTCTAAAAGACAAATCTTTTAACAAGCCAATGTTTTTTCATATGACTTTTTAAACTGGGTATCTCTTACTCTTCCTTTTTCCAGACATGAAAGCAGATGTTAAGGCACTACTGCGTTTATCTGGTCATACGAGTCAATTACCACTACTGTCATCATACCACTTTAGAACATTCCTGAACAACGTGGATCAACTTACATCCCATACTCACTGGTCATGGGGGGGAGGGGGAGGATGAGGGGGAGAAATTCCTCCAAGTTGTTGCTTCCTTTGCAGTTGGAAGAATGATGACAGCTCTTTGCTTATAAGTTAGACAGTTTGAGAAAAAGATTAGTTTCTGAGCCTTTAGCCTTGTATTTTCCCCAGCAGGCTCCTGCTGCTCTCTGCTCAGCATAACAGACCATTAAACATGCTGGGGCTGATGTAATGACTCATGTACTATGTTCACTCCTTCCCATCACAATAATCACCAGTTTCTGTAATATTCTGTTTGTTAAAACCAAGCAATAATGTAAGTCCTCATAACAGGAACCCTCAATTAAAGAGAATTTGTTTCCCCTGCATCTCAGCACAAAGAATCAAATGACAGTGAGACAAGCTAATAGACATTTTAAAGACACAAGGACAAAATACTTCCAGTTGCTGATATGGGGTCAGAACATAGTGAATTGTGTGAGCAAGCTGGTAAAGACAAAAATCTCAAATCCTGAGTTTATTATTAAAGATGTGGCCCATTGTCTACTAAGCTCTTCACTAAATCATTAAATCACACAAGCAGAGTCAGGAGACAGGTACTGAGCTGAGAGTGGGATGCCAAGATGATAAAGAGACAGTCTCAGCTCACAGGAAGCTCTGGTGGTGGGGAAACACACACACACACACACACACACACACACACACACACACACACACACACACCCTAAACATTGCATTATCCAGGACTCTGATTATAAAGGAGGCTAACACAAACTGACTTAAATGAAAAAGAGAAGTGGTTATGTCATCGAAGTGTCCAGTTGCTTTAGGCACCTCTGAAAGCAGATATTCAAATAATCCACAGAATTCTGTCTCCATCAAAAACTCTACTTTCACCCAGCAGGCATAGCTCAGTTGCTGAGCATCAATCTATGAACCAGGAGGTTATAGTTCAGTTCCAAATCAGGACACATGCCTGGGTTGTGGGCTCGATCCCTGGTAAGGGGCATGCAGGAAGCAGCAGATTAATGATTCTTTCTCATAATCTCTCTCTCTCTCTCTCTCTCTCTCTCTCTCTCTCTCTCTCTCTCTCTCTCTCTCCCCCCCCTTTCCCTTCCTCTCTGAAATCAATAAAAATATATTTTAAAAAACAACAACACTCTGCTTTCTTCCATGTTGGTTTTTGTTACTGTCAATTTCTACACTTTTGGTGGCAAAAACCCCTCCAGCCAATCAGGTTTATATTCTACTGGTCTGGCAAAACCAATGGAAAGGTCTTTTCCAATAATTCCAGCAAAAGTACTAGACTTGACTCGTCAGGCTTGTGATATGCATCTTTTTCTAAACCAATCACTGGTCAGGGAGGGTCAGTTGCCCCTGTCTCCTCACCAAGCAGGAAGGGTGGTCAGCTCCACTTAAACCATGTAAACTGAGAACATGAATTTAAAAAATCAAGGTGTTCTTATCAAATAAAAGAGAAATGGATGCTGGCCAGACAAAAACTGCAGATGCCTTCTAAGCTACATATACACTGATGTGCAATAAAGTGTTACAGGTTACAGAAACATATACAGAACATGGGAGGACACGGAAAAGGGGTGGACCTAATTCTCTCTATAGAGGGACACCATGAAACAGCCTGGCCTGCTTGGAGGAATGTAGAAAATCCCTCCACTTCACCTCCCCCCATCTCTGCTATCCCTGGATCCTCACAGGTTTGTCTGCCTTTACCAGGAGGCCTCTGCCTGCCCCAGGTCCTGAGCTGACACTCAGAGTAACATGATATGTAACAAAGGGCTCCTCCCACTCAGCCAGGGAGACTGAGTGTGGTCAGGCTCCCAGCACTAAAATCCAGAGTGGGCTAAACTCCTGGAAAATGTGAGAAAGGATGGAGCAGAGAACAGCCATTCCATCTGAGGTCTCTCCTAGACCAACCTGTCTCTGACCAACCTGTTAACTGGCTAACAACATATGAGTGAGGTCCAAGTGAGACAGCAAAAGAATGGGCCAGCTGAGGCCAACCCAAATTGTCAACCCATAGAATTGTGAACTAAAGGAAGGGTTGTCATTGAAACCACTAAATGTTAGGATGGTTTATTACCAAGCAAAAGCTAACTGATACACCCAATAATTGAATAATTTTGACACTGTGCTCTATAAAAACACTCAAGGAAAATTCACACCTCTTGGTTTCTATATTTAACGTTCTTTTAGGCCACAATATTATTTCCTATAATGTTTTAAAAATGAAATCCAAAGGTTCATATCACAGATTCCCTTCCTAATAGTGACAAATGCACCTGAATCTTGGTTTTTAATTAGTGACAGCTTCTGAAATTATCTTGGAATCTCCCAAAGGTGTTTACTTTGATCACACACCATTATCCCTCCATGCACTAATATACTTCCCTTTGTCAAAACAAACATGGCCTCCAACTATCATAAATGCACCAGGTAAGTGCATTACAATTTTTAAGAGGCTTCAGACCCTCACAGATTATTCTGATCCAGAGAACCTTAAAATTAATAAACTGTGAAAGCTGTGTCTTCAGTCCTT
>PVJC01003200.1:0-17520 GCA_004026665.1 Murina feae
ATCACCATGCCATCTCCCTCCGGCCCACCCCCACATCTTGCTCACCCTGCTGCTGGCACTGCACTGGCCTCCAGGGCTGCGGCCGCCATCTTGCCTGAGCTAATTTGCATACAGCCATTCTGATTGGCTAGTGGGCGTGGCTTACCCCCGTCCCGGAGAAACGGTTAATTTTAATATTTTGCTTTTATTAGTTAAGATGGACATATTTATGAAAACAGAGTTAGTTGTTGAAGATCAATTTTATCCTCAAATATTGCTCCATTCTTCTTCCCTCCCTTCCCCTTGCTTTCTTTTTCTTTGCTGAATAATTCAGTCCTGCATCTATCAGGTAGGATAGAAGAGGGCCAGCATTTGCATCTACTGAGGACAAGGCCAAGCCCAGGGAGCAGGGGAAGGTCACATGTGAGGGCTGCCCTGGCAGACTAGCCCTGAGCCCCAGCAGGTGAGGGGGGCATGCAAGTGAAGGGTCCACATGATGTGAAATGTCCAGCTGGAGTGTGCAGGCAGTTTGCTCATCTCAGGGGAGAGTCATCCCAAGTGTGGTATGGGGACATCACGAACAGGAGCAGCCCTCATGGCCCAAGTGGGGTGGAAGGGTGTCTATTTAGGTGAGGAGGTCAGTGCCTGAGCAGAGTGAAGAGCATGACTCCCAGGAAGGGCAGTGTGTGGGGAGGATCATGGGTGTGGAATAGCTTTATAGTGGAGAGTCAGAGCAGGAACAAAGAGAGGGTACAACTGAGGGGGAGGGCATCCTCAAGTGTATATCCATATGTGGGGAGGAGTGGCAGCCCAGTGAAGGAGTACTGAAGACCCATCAGGGCAAGGAAGATGTCCATATAGTATGCTTCCCCCAACCCTAAGGTGCTGGAATTCAAATGGAGAAGGGGGTCATCTGCTCTGGGGGAGGGGGGAGCAGTGGAGATGGGAGATGGGACATATACAAGGTATTGCTAGAATAATCAGGGGTGGAGAATGGCTGGCCCATAGGCCATATAAAGTCCTCAAAATCATTTGGTCTGGCCCTGCCAAGGCATTAGAAGTGAGTTAATTAAATGCTTGACCAAATACTAGTATAGCAGACTCATTTTTAAGTTGATAATTTTGTATGGCCCTCAAATGATGTCAAAAATATCCAAATGGGCTTTTGCACAATGAAGGTCCCCCACCCCTGGAATAAGTAAATGAAGTGGGGATGATGGAACCATTTGGAGCTAGGAGGTGCAGCTATGGAAAGGCAAAAAATACAAAGGCTAATGGTAGCACTGCAATACAATCGGAACAAATGCATGGTTTTCTATATAGCTCGAACTAAATGTATGTATGTATGTCACTGTAAACACATACATTTCCTGCCCTGCAAGCTGAGAGGATCCCAGAGCAATGACATTCCAATATCAATGAACACACCTAGAACTCGTGTCTTGGTTTCTTTTGTTCTTTTTTAAATATGTTTTTATTGATTTCAGAGAGGATGGGAGAGGGAGAGATAGAAACATCTCTGATGAGAGAGAATCATTGATTGGCTGCCTTCCCACACAGGGGATAGAGCCTGCAACCCAGGTATATGTCCTGACTGGGAATTGAACCATAACCTCCTGGTTCCTAGGTCAACACTCAACCACTGAGCAACACCGGCCAGGCATTATGTCTTAGTTTCTTAATACTGTTCTCCACTAAAAGAAACCAGAACTCCTTGGAAATGGCCAATTTCAAGGGAAAGTACAAGATGAGGCTGGAACATCTTGCAACAGAGAGAAATAACAGGAGCATGTTAAAGGGACACAAAACCCAGCTAGAATGGAACCCCACTGATCAAATTGGGAACAAGCTGAGTAACCAAAGAAATGATAGGAATAGGTTTGAACACACTGAATAAAATAGGAAACCATGAACCCAAACTGAAAGAAATAACTCAGAAGTTTGATGACAGTGGCATATTTACCTAGTATGCAAAGTATTACAAAATGAAAAGAAATGATTTTATAGTGGAGAAGCCTGGCAGACACCACCTTTATCAAAAGATCAAAGTAAAGGAGTAGGAGCGCCCAGCACCCAATGGGACACTATGGGGAGAACACAGCATCACTTTGGCAATACATCTGCCAAGGATGCAGAACTTGAATCTAATCATAAGGAAATATAAAACCAAATTGAGAGACATTCTACAAAATAAATGGCCTATATTCTTTAAGAGAGTCAAGGTCATGAAAGTCAAAGAAAAACTAAGAAATGACTGCAAGAGACAAAAATCACATAAAAGTAGGTCCATTGCATGATTTATGACTGAGTCCTCTAGCCATAAGGGAAATTATGGGATGACTGGAGAAATACATATGGGACTGTGGAGTGGATGGTGATGATGTATTAATGCTAACTCCCTGATTCGAGGGCTGGGTTATGGTTATGAAGGAGAATGTCATTGCTTGTGGGAAATACACATTAAAGTATTCTGGGGTAACTGAACATTAGGTTACTTATTCTCAAATGGTTTCGGAAAAAAGGTGTCTATACTGGGTTTGTCATTTTTTCTCTCTAAGTTTAGGGTTATTTCAAACATTTTCAAAAAGCAATGAGAAGAATAATACTTCATTAGTTAACAAAAGTGCCCAAAGTTTTTGCTTTTACTGGAACAAATCTGATAACACTGCTGGATCCCTTTCCCCAGCCCCTTTCTATTCAGAAATCCCAACTTGCCACCATGAATGTCTTTGATCTGTTTCAAGGAAATGGTGGGGGAGAGAAGTTAAGCATTTCTTACACGATTGAATAGACCACATTTTCCAATCTATGGAATTCCTGGGGAAAAGAATACGAAGAAGACCTTAGAAATAATAGAACAGCTAACAACTGCCGGAGTCTTCTATATTCTAGGTATTGTTCTATGTGCTTTACATTCATGAACTCAGGTTAACACTTTGCACAACCCTACAGGACGTGTTATTGCACCACTTTTTATGGACAAGGCCACATAGCTGGTAAGTTGCAGAGTAGGAGTCAAACTCAGGTAGTTTGACTGTTGGCTCACAATCACAATGTTAGTGTTAGTGTAGGTAGTTAGCAGGTTATTAATAAAGAAGGAAGTAAAGGGGATTGGACATTATTAACCATAATCAACTGGGGACCATGAGCCTGTTTGCTTCACCAGGAAGCTATTTTTTCATACCCTTCAGGAGATCAAAGCATTGCCCCACCGAGGATTCACACCCCTGCCTTTTCCCCTCTGTGCTGGATTGTGGGAGGAGCAGGGGAGGTAAGCACATATGCAATAGACCTCCAATGGCACAGGGGGAGGTGCTTGACCACATGGGTTCTGTCAGTCTAACCTGGAAAAGGGATCATTGGTCAGAGGGTGGGTCCATCGGAAGCCCAAGGAAGCTTGGAAAGCTGATTGGCTATTTTGAAAAAGTTCTCGGTCTTTCTCAAGTCTAAGATAATATAACCGCAGGGGGACAAAGAAGAGTGCTTGTGTTCTCTCTCTCTCTCTCTCTCTCTCTCTCTCTCTCTCTCTCTCTCTCTCCCTCTTTATCTCTCTTTTTTCTCTCTTTCTCTCTCCCAGGAACACATACAACCATGTGGGTGTTGCAGCATGTGGGCCCATAGCAGACCACATGAGCTCCAAAGGACTAAGTTCTAATATTAAACAGAAACACTGGACCTTGGCCTTGTTTTGGGCCTTGCTAAGGACAAGATTGGCCTTTTTTTCATGGTGGGATGGAAGGAGGTGGGAAATTGGAAACCCAGGGGCAGCCTTCTATTGCCACACCACAGTCTCCTATGTGTGGGTCCAGGAAATGCTTTCCTCATAATCTCATGAAAGAACACCATTCCTCTCGGCAGCATTAGCAATAATAACTATATGGTGATAACAGTTAATACATATGAAGGACTGAATGTATCCAAGGAACAATGCTAGTATCATGCTTTCTTTAATGTTCACACAAACTCTTTAAATTATGGTTTGCAGATGAGGAAAATTTGACCTATGACATCCATTTTGTAAAGCAGGGAGGAGAAATTCAGACCTGGGTCTGTTTGACCCCCAAACCTGGACTCTAAGAACATATACTACATCATCCACCTGCTAGTGGAAACCTCAGGAATCTTAGAACTTCCCTGTGCTATTCTGGTTCTCACTGGGCCTGGATTCTTTGTTCATTATCATTTAAAAAGTAGCTATGAGGTTTGATCTTCATCAGACTCTGTCAGCAGCTGCCATGTTTAAATAATCCTTTGCTGTGAGTGCCTGGCCAGTCAATACACTTTTGGGTCACCTTTCCTAGCAGCACCCTGACTCTGACAGCCCCCCTTGAAGTCCTCATCATGCATTGCTCTTTCAATCTCTCTTTTCCAAAGGCCAAGCTGACCAACACCTTCTAACAGGCTGCCAAGCTACTTCCTGAATCTTCCTCTAATGGGCTCAGAAGCAGCTGTGCTTTGCAGAATTGCCTGTGCTATGCCTGCATTTCTGAAATATAATGGGTGGGAAGGTGGGGTTTGATCAACAGCTGTGTGTAATCGAGGCAGGGCATGATCAATAATTGTATATGAATGAAACCGGTTGTCAAAGGTAGCTCTTCTGGTTGTCTCATTTCTACAGAGGTTCCAAAGTATGATAGGTGATAGGTATCCCTATATCCTAAAAGGAGGTATCAGGTCCCCCATACAAGATATGAAAAGGATGTGGTAAAGCTTTTTCTGCCAGCAAAATCACTTACCTCCAACCTGTAAAAACATCAACTTGGAGGTATTTGTAGAGCAGAGTCCTACATAGAGAGCTGTTGCAGTACGGTAGTCTCCCTTCCTCTTTCTTAAGGTGGAGGGGAGGGGGTATACCTGTTGACATCAAATGAGATGACAGAAGGTTAATGGGATCACACAGCAGATTTCACCTGTGTCCCTAGGAATTGAGGAAGCATTAGGGCAGGTCAGAGAGACTGACTTGACTGTGAGTAGAGTTCTACCTGGTGAGCAGAGGTGTGTACTTTCTTGGGTAGATATCAGCCACAATAAGGGGGACTCCCCTGGAGCATTGTGGAAGAATTTGTGCACCAGGACACCTGGAGGCACCCAGTGAGAGTGTGGAGTGCCAGAATCCCAGGGTTGTCCTGTAGAGATGCATTGATTTCAGTGAGGAATTGCCCTGCTTGAAGATTATAAGGAAAACACACAAAAACGGTCCAAGAATGAAAAGTCAGTTTTAACTGTTCACCAAGCCTGAAGCCCAACACCAGCTTCCAACAGCATCAGCCACATAAAACCATGCCCCTTGACCCTGATCCCCTCTTCATCTGGGCTGGTCCTAAAGGTGTCAGAAGCAGCAGGTTGCCAGTGGAGCAGAAAATGGTCAAGAGAAAGACCGGAAGTCAATCACATCCTATGTGTCCACTGGGGGCCAGTTCCCAAGCTGAGAGAGAGGGCGAGCTTAAAGTGGAATTATCTTTGGCTTTACATTGCATTACTAGCTTGAACCAGGTAAAATGGTCATTTACATAGATCAAAAATTATACATATTGGCAATTTCTCATGGTTCAACCTAAAATATTACATTGCATTAGATAGCTTCATTGTCAAAATGAAATTGTTCTTGAGAATGAAAGGAACTCCAACAGTTTTCATAAGATTCCCTCCAGGGTCAGGGTGAGAGCTAACCACAGCATAGGCTTGTAGGCCAGTGGGAGAAAGAACTGAGCTGTATTCCATTTGCACCCATCAAGTCAGCGCACCTCATATAATAGGGATATATGTACTGTATTATCCGGCTAAAAAGTGATATTGCTGTTTATGAGTGAATGTGCTTGGCAAATAGTAATTCTTTAATTACTTGACTCACTCAAATATTTATCAAGATACTAGTGTTGTTTTAAGTTTCAAGTATATATACTGAGGTGAGTAAGACAGATAGGATCCTTGCCCTTGAGGAGTTTATCTTCTGTTGGGGATGATTAGAGGGATGGGGGCTGCTATGGAGCAAAAATATAAACACACGAGATCTTTCCAAGGCTTCTAATAAGTGTTATGGAGAAAACAAATAGCCTGGTCTGACTGAGACTATCTGGGGTTTTATGACCAGAAAAGATCTGTCTAGGAGACGACATTTGAACTGAGATGTGAGGGGACAAAGAGTCAACCATTCAATGACTACTAGTTGGATTATTTCAGGGAGATGAAAGAGAAAATGCAAAGGTGCCAGGCAGATGTGAAGGACAGAAAGGAGGCCAACATCAATGGTGATCCCCAAGCTCTTCCCTTTGACTAACCTACTCAAACACCGAACCCTGTCCCCTCCATGTCGGTTTCCCCAGACCCCAGCTTGGCACAGGGGAGGTGCATATTTCACGTATCTTGATGTTTGAGGAGACCCTGCCCAGACTTCAAGTCCACACCAAATTTAGAGACAAATGTTACAGTTGCTCACAGAGTTTGTGCAGTAAGAAGGTGCAGAGATTGGTGCAAACCAAGCCCTTCACCAAAGCCCAGGTCGGAGGGTGGCATGCAATGGAAATAGAGAAAGATGAGGGACATTTTCAGGAGAAAAAGAGTTCAGAGGGATGATGACCGATAACTTGATCCCTGGCCAGGGAGCATCATTGAAACACATGAAGGAAAAAGGAGTCGACCATGAAGGTGCCATAGGTCAAGGCCTGGATGGGAGCCACCTCATGGAGGACAACTACTCTGGAGAGACACCCACACTGACAAAAGATGTTATAGGAGCAGAAAACACACTTTTGTTGTTTGAGGACACACAGCACAATTCGGGATTTGTCTGTTACTTCTTTACCCTGCCACACTTGACTAACACGGGCACCGTCTCCTGGAATGTGAGAGCCAGAGAACTGGCATGTTTTTCCAAGTGTCAGACATGAGTTTGCTCAACTCCAGACTCCCAGGTCTGTTCCACAGAGATCAGAAATGCTCTACACTTGAAGGAAGGTTTAGGAATCTGTTTTCAATAGAGCTTCTGGTGGCGCGTCAGATGTGTAGGCATGTTTGGAAATAATGACATCCCAGAATAGTAAATATAAAGCCATTTTTCATATAAATGGCTTTGTTACTTGGCAGAAAGAACTTTCTCAAGGACGCCCCATAGGAACTGGCAGAATCTGGACCCATAAGGAGGGTATTTCTAGCTCATCCCACTCAGCAACATTGCTCTGAGCCCGGCTCCACTGCATATGAAGTATGTGGCCTTGAGCAAGTCACTGGGCCTCTCTGAGCCTACTTGCATAGGAAATGAATAATAAAACTTCTCTACTGAGTTGTTAGATGAGTTAGGAGGGCTCTGAATGGAATGCATGAAAGACATTCAATAAATGATATTTACTGATGCAAAGAAACATCAGCCAGGGCATCCCATGAACTTGCCCAAGGTCACACAGCAAGTGTGTGGTAGAGGAAGGAATGGAACACAGGATAGCTCCTGCCTCCCTAGCCTCCAATCTGTGTGACTGAGTCAGGAGAAGATCCTTCAGGTAAAGAGAGGATCCAGGCAGGGTTGGGAGAGCAGCAGGCCAGCTCCTCTCTGCAGGCATGGGGCATGGCTGGCTGCCTGCCTGAAACATCCATTCCCAGGTACCTGGGACTAAGTGAGAGCCTGCAGCCAGGCAGCAGGAGGGCAATCTCTCTGCAATTAAAAAGCTAATGGCTTTTAGATGGAGCTGCTTCTTAGGCTGGCATACGCCAAGCTGCCTCCAGGTCATAATAGGAGATGGGGAGAGAGGAAGGTGCAGCTTGTAAGCCCGATTCAAGAGCATGCATTTTCAATCACCTTACCTCTCCTTTCTCCCCTCCCAGATGCCATGTCTTCTCTGAAGTGTGGGTTAGTGGTTCTACAGGTGAACATTTCTAGTTGGATCAGTTTAGCTCTTCTCTTTTCACACCCAGTCAGCTCTTCTGGAGACTGCTGGCTGGGTTCAGTGGCCAGTTGCTTGACAAACTATGATAGTAATTATTGTTAGCATAAGTAACTCCATTTTGATTTGTGTGTTAACCTTAGACTGTATATTAGAATCTGTGTGTACCTGATAAGAACCTTAAGTAAAGATGTAACTTGTTTACCTCCTGGAGAAATTCCCTAACCTTATCTGTAAGACCAGACCCCGTGCCTGAGAGCTGCTGATAAGACCACCATGCACACACCCATCTTTGAGTATAAAAAGAGAGAGTTTAAGAGCAGAAGACAGATGCCTGTCTGACCTCCACAGACTCATCTCCAACTGCCAACCTACTCTGCTCTGCCTCCGTACCTCCAGGAGCTCCATGAAGCCAGCCTCCGTGGCCGCTTACTCTCCTAACGTCTTGTGTGTGGTGTGTCTCAGTGAGCATCTCTGGGTGGACTTCCCAGGGACTGAAACCCATCAGGACTTGGTAAATAAACCATGTGCAATTTGCTTGCAACTAACTGTTTGTCTATGTTATTTACTTGAAGGCTCAGCTAATAATAGTAATGATCTGTGCTCAATAAGAATTATTATAAGCACTGTCACTCCTTCAGAACTGCTAATATACCTTTAGTGAAAGAGTGCAGTCACCTGCAATACATCCCTAGACAACTGGGATACCAACACATATGGAGCTGCCAGGTAAGGTGTGGGATTGGTCTGTGGGAAGACCAAGAAGTGGTGTGATCCCACCAAGTGCCCTGGCTGGGAGTTAGAACACTTGCTTTCTGGTTCCAGCTCTGCCAATTTAATTATAATGTGCCTTGGTGTTGGTCTTTTGGGGTTAATTTTGTTTGTGACTCTGTGACCTTCTTGGATTTATGTGAGTTTTTTCTTCCCTATATCAAGGAAGTTTTCTATCATTATTTCTTCAAACAAGCTTTCTATTTCTTGCTCAGTTTCCTCTCCTTCTGGCACCCCTATTACACAGATGTTGTTTCTTTTCGTGTTGTCTCAAAGTTCCCTTAGACTGTCCTTCTGCTTTTTAATTTTTTTTCCAGAAGCTGGCCTGCTTGGGTATTTTTTCCTACCTTGTCTTCTAATTCACTGATGTGATCCTCTGCTTCTTCTAGTCTACTGTTGATGCTTTCTACTGAGTTCTTTATAGCAGTGATGTCATTTTTCATTTCTTCTTGGTTCTTACACATATTGTCGAATTTGTCTTTCATTCTTTTCTTATGACCATTTCTCTGAATTCTTTCTCTGACAGGTTGCTTGCCTCCATTTTGTTTACTTCATTTTCTGGTGATGCCTGTTTCTCTTTCATATGCGGGCTGTTTCTTTGTCTCTCCATGATCTCTCTTCTCTGGGTGTATGGTTATGTAGTTCTCTCTCTCCTGCGTTGATTTAAAGGCACAAAATACAGCACAAAAAGGCACAATGCATAAAGTACTGAACACAGATGTATTTGTGATACTAATAACCCCAAATAAAGGTGACCACCAGAGAAAAGAGAATTAGGGGAAAGAGGAAGAGAAAAAGAAAAAGGAGAAAAGGGGAAAAAGGAGTGCAAAAACAAAATTGGAAAAAGGAAAAAGAAAAGAAAAAAGTAAGAGAGAAAAGAAAGAGAATAAAATAGAAGAGGGAAAGAAATTATATGTGGAGAAGATTCCAATAGAACAACCACTAATTTCAATGAATGCCAGCAACAGATACCTAGAGATGAACACAAACTATAAACAACCACTAATTTCAAGCGAGGCAAGGAAAAACAGAGGCAACAAAATAACCAAAAAAAGAGAAAAAGTGAAACAATCTCACAAACAAGCATAAAAAAAACCAGTATAATTAAGAGAGAGAAGAGTGAGGTGTGTATGGACTTAGAGCAGGGGATTGGAAATTAAATATAAAAGTAGGGTGAAATTTTAAAAGGAGATAAAAAGAGGGAGTAGGGAAAATCTAAAGCAGGAATAGGGAGAGAGAAACAGGACAACAAAGGAGAAAAGTGAGGAAGAGAGTGCTGGCATAAAGGTAAGGTTGAGATAGAGTAAAATGATGCTAAAAGGAAAAATGAAAATAGAATGTAGAACACTAATCCCAAAATAAAATAAATAGAAAATAAAATGACACTAAAAAAGGTAAAGTAATAGTAGTAATAATATTGATTAAAAATAAAAACATAATAATTAAAAAAGTAAAATCAAGTGAGGAAAAAAGAAAAAAATTAGTTTCTTACGTAAAAGGTGAAAAAAATAAAAAGGTGCAGTAGTGAGGGTCATTCACTTCCTCTCCTCTTCTGTTTGGCTCTCCCTTGTCCTGTCAGGTATTTAGGAGAGGACTGAAGTTCCCTGTGATACACTGCTCCTCCGTGTTGTAAACCACAGTCCTGATTTTAAAGCTGGCAGTATTTCTTTGTTTTCCAGACTGCCTTTATTGGTGTTTACAGAAGAGTCAGTTTGTTGTCCAGCCTCTGGGTGGCAGTATTTCTGCATTGACCTCTGGGGCTATAAGTCCTCTCTAGATAGTATTTAGGCCTTGTTTTCCCTATCGCACTTACTACTGGTTTGGGAGAATGGACTGCCCCAGAACTGGTTTCTTGGTCCATTACTCCCCGCTCTGATCCTCAGGTTCCACAAAAACAACTTTCCCCTGCAGTCTCTGTGAGTGACCCCAATTGGGCGATCCTATGTATTGGGTTTAATAATCAAGAGTAAGGATTTAACGATGGAAAAGAAAAGAAAAAAAGAGCCAGATTAACTGTGTGAGCTCGCAATCACCAATGTCCAGCTCTGCGCGCAATTCTCCCAACATCTCTTCCGCACGTCCTCTCTACCCTGGTACTAAGCAGCCGGCACACTGGCAAAATCCGAGGCTGCCGTTTCACACCCAATCCAGCTATGGGCTGAGTTTTTTAGAGTTCCCTTCTGCCAGCAGCCCTGTGGGTCCCCTTCCCACTCATGGATCACGCTGGCCCCAAGGGCTGTGGACTTTTTGGGGCGCAGACTTCTCCTGCGCACGCACATGTGCGGGCACACACATGCGGGCACACATGGTCCTCTCTCCCACCTGGACTACAAACCACACCTTTATCTCGATGAAATCTGACCTTTCCGTGAGGAGGTGCAGGGCTCGTCTGAGTCCACGTATTCACAAGGTCTGGTGTTCCTGGGTTCCTAGTTGGTCCCGGGGTGCCTCTATTGCAGGATCCCTGGATGTATAGGCTTGTGATAACAGCCACTCTTCCCTTCAAGATGGCACGGTCTCCTCAGTAGGGTGGCTGTTCCGGGAGAGATTTCAGCAACGAGAGGCTGCCCATTTAGCGGAATCCTATCCCGCGATCTCCAACATTCGCATGGTGCAAACTGTCACTCCCAACTGAATCTCCTGTGCCAATTTGGGCTGAATGTTACTCATTTCAGCTGCTCACCCAATCTGCTCCAGGACAAGGCACAGGACATATCCATCTATATGGCCACTATTTTTCAATCCAGGTTATGGTTCTGAGAGATGAACTGGATCTCCTGCCCTCAGAGTTTTCTTCTTTAGTAGAAAAACAAGACCCCAAAAGTAACAATGGGCATGCCTATCTAGAACAGACTTTGGAGTTTGGGGAGGAGAGAAAGGAGATGGGTTCTAGTGGTCTGGGAAAGTACAGGGCAAAGCTGAGGCCAGGTCTGGTCCCTGAAGGGCAGGCAGGACTTAGGTCGGTGGGGGAAGAGGAGGAAGTTATTTCTAATAGAAATGCATCTGTGAAGACCTGGAGGTTAGATTGTGTGTAGTGTCAAAGTCACAGAGCACAGCTGCGAACATCATCCCTGTTTGTAACCTTGTATTCTCTTGGGACCTCCCTGCACTGCCTTCCACGGCTCAGCTCCAGTGTCTTTCTCTTATCAACCCTCCCACAGCCACCCTTTACCCCTCACTGGACTCATCTCTGCCACACCTTGCCTCTCTTGCTGGACTGTGAGCTACCTGTGGTCAGAGACAAGCTCTGTATCTCCTACCCATCTCCGTATCCCCAACCCATCTCCATATCCCCAGTTCACAGAGTCTAGCACCAAGGGCATGCCCTAGAGGATGAAGTCGCACCTGAGATAGTGGGCATGGTGAGCACTGACTGGATAGCCAAAGGGTTGGGTTTGATCCAAAGTTAGACCAGGAAATTGAATGATCTCGGGCATCAAGTTTCTTTTCTATAAAACTCACATCGAAGGGATCAAGACTTAGGGTGGATCAATAATCTTTTGCCCTTTTAATATGGATTTGAGACCAGAAGAAGAGAGACTGATGATTCACATTTTACAGGGCTGTTGCTAAGGATGAGGATAATGGCCACCATGATGTTAATGGTTCAACTTTATCTTTTGGGTGCTTCTCTTCCAAGAACCCTTCCCCTAAACTAGACATATATATTTTAATTTAGTTTTCCTTAGAATTTCTCTCCATCACTTCCTATCGCACTTTCAGGTTATAAGACAATGCCTTTTGCATAAGAGGTTTAAAAAATGAGGACAGGGAAGGTGCCTTTTTCAGTGTCTGCCACCTAGAAATTTTAGGTCAAACCATCTAGGAAAATTTCCAGGAAAACATTTTTTCCCAGATCACATTTCAGCGTTATACTACCATTGAAACTCAGTAATTCTCTGTGGCTAATCAACACCTCCGGCTACATCAGAGAAATGGGAGAGGGAAAAGAAAGGTAGATCAACCTGGAAGCTCAGAAGTGCCCAGAGCACACAGAATTCAAGATAACTTGGGATGGAAGGTTTGGAGGCTATTCAGGCAAGGAGGAAGGTGCCCAAGCTGCTCTGATTCCAGGCAGGCAACTAGCAGGCCCTCAGCTGATCAGCAAAACTAGAAAGACAAAAGAAGAATTCTTTCAATGAGAAAAGCTTAGCCTCTCCAGTTGAAGAAATAAGAACTGAAGTTGGTAAAGCCTTGCCTCTTTAAAAGAACACACACCTACACACACACACAATAGCACAACACATGCATGTAGTGTCTAGCAAACAAACCAGGCTACCTGGACTTCAGGCTCTGATGTTTTATAGCCCATCTTATAGGCATCCAAGAAGACCTGCTTCTCATTGGAGGGACCACTTAAGAAGACAGAATTCTCTCTTCCCTAGACTCCATGTGAGCCTTCTCAGACAATGATGGCTCCTGAGACCCAGCTGTTAGGAGGGTATCCTCATTAGGAAGCCCCAATACAGCTCAGGCCCCTGGAAGCTGGGGGAGTCAGCACCTGGAAATATGTACCCCAGTGAATCCATGGAGAGTGCAAATGACATTTGCTGAAACATATGTACACCCTCTCTCCTTTCTCCCTCCACCATATTGCCACTGACCACAGACCCTTCAGGTGCACACTCATACAATCACCACACACACATACACCATCACACATAAAGTCTATCACTTCCACCCAACTAGACTCCACGCCTGCACTAAATCACAGAAAATGAGCTGCCTAACCTCATTTCCACCATTTCAGCAAATCCCCTTCTAGTCTCTTACACGCACACCTATACACAGACATCCCACTCTCATGTCACCTTCACATCCATTTACTTATCAGTATGCCATGCACTGTTCTAAAATATGGGTGTTCCATCAGTGAATAAGATAGACACAGGCTGTGCGCTCATGGGGTTTACATTCCAGTGGATAGTTGCACTAATAAGTAATTATATTTGAAATATTTTGACAGTCACCAGTGCCAAGGGGAAGTTTAAAGAAGGTAATGTCATAGGGACAGAGAATCATTGAGCAGTATCCATGAACTTGCACTCTTACCCTCAAATGCATTACACCTCAGACCCCTCTATTGAAGTTTCCCCACATACACACCCTACCCAGTTGTGGACAATTACATTTACCTTTGCTCCCCATATCATCATTCACTCACTGCCCACACCCCTCACTCCTACAGGCAATTAACTACAAACAGAACGGTGCTACATGCTCTATTGCACCCACTTACCTACTCTTTATACCAGAGTGATCATTTCACACCCACTTTTTCCCCATCACAATTACCTACGTTGCCACCCATCACTGTGAAACATGGAGAATGCCACATAGCATTCCACACAAACACAGTTCAACTTTGCCAACTGCCACGCAACTCTAGAAGCACCACACATGGTAACTCCCTGGTACCTCAGATCAAACATTCTGTCCACACAAACACACAGAGCAGACCTTGCATGGAGCCTCACTTTGCTTCACAAGGACTGCATCTTGTCTTGCCTACCAACTTACTTGAAGAGATACTACAACTCCTATTACTCTCTCCATCCCCACCCCCCAGCCCCAGGGATCATTTAGTCTGCAGTTTTGTTTGGGGAAAAAAAGAGGTTATCTGATCTCAGACAAGGTGATATCTATAAACAGTGATAGAAAAGCAAACAAAACAATTTATTTGGTTGAGACCCGAGTTGGGAACTTTTTTTTGCCTTTCCCCGAAGTCTAAGCCATGGGGAATCTGTCTGTTCCTTTCCCCCACTCTCTGCTTCTGCAGTTTCTTAGCTGCCACTGGCCACTCACTGTTGGAAACAAAGATTGCTCCAAACAGAGATCTACTGGAGCCAACAGCCTGGGAATGTGGCTGATTCTGCAAGGAGTGGAACACTCAGTGTTACTTCTGCCTACCATGCTAGAGGGGTAGGGGGTAGATGGCCAAGGGGACACATCAGAGTCATGACAAGTGTCTGTTTTCTATTGCTTAGTAGCTCCAAATAACACCCATGTATCCTCGCACATGTCTGCAGACCAGGGGCCATAACATGGTTCTCTGCTTAGGATCTCAAAGGCTGAAATCAGCGCATGAGCTAAGCCTAGCACTCATCTGGAGGCTCTGCAGAAGAATCTGCCCTGTTCATTCGCTTATTTTGGAGCTTGGAGTCGAGTTCCTTGCATTTATGCACCTGAGGCCCCCGAGTCTTTGTTGGTCATCAGCCAGGAGCTGCTCTCAGATCCTAGGAGCCCCACATTCCATGCCACCCAGGCTCCTCTGTCAAATTCCTCTCCCACATGGCATCTCTGACCTCTAGACCCAGGCCTACAGGGCTCAGGTGATTAGATCAGACCCACCAGGATTATCTATCTTAAGTTCAACTTAATTACCTTCCCAGCAGTACCTAGATTAGCATGCGAGTAACTGGGAAAAGGTGTATGCAACTATGGGCTGGGAATCATGGGCTGTCAGGGAATTCTGCCTACCACACCCAGAGGGTTGGTATCTGTCCTGTACACACAGCTCACGTAGCTAAATGCCTCCCTTCCCACTTTGATGTGAGCTTCTGGCTTCATTCCATTCTTAATTGTCACTGTGCTGAACCCAAGGGTGCACTTTCCTTTATACTTGCAGCCTTCAAATATTTGGCCATGATCAGCACACCCCTCTCAGTCATCATTTTGCTTCCTCTCACAAAGCCAGGACCTTTCATTTCTCCTCATAAAGTTCTCTTGACAGCCTGCCTTCTCCCAACCCTGCCCTGTGCACTCTAATAATTGTGAAATGTCATCCCTGAATGGCACTTAAAAGCCACCAAGTCCAAGTCTCTCATTTTGCTGTTAGGGAAGCTCAGGTTACCAGAGAAATTGCCCAAAGTTACAAATCAAAGGGCTGTTAGAATTACAGCAGCCCTAGCTACTTGTGATCCACACACCCTGGGGGATGGGGACGAGGGAGCAGGGACACACACACACACACACACACACACACACACACACACACTCACACATGAGTCTTCCCACCCAACAGACCAGAGCAGAAGCTCTGGTGCCAGTGATAGGGAAGAAGATATAAACAAACATTCATAGACCATGGCATGTGCCAGACTCTGGGCTGAACATTTCACATACAACCTCTTAGCTTCTCACAGTAAATCTTTGAGTCGGTGCCCCTTCTCAACACGGGCAATTGTGCCCCCAGAGAACATTTGGCAATGTCTGGAAGATGTTCTGTTGTCACAAAAATGAGTTAGGGGTGCCACTAGCCTCTAGTGGGTAGAGATGCTTCTAATATTCTACTCTGCACCAGACAATGCCCACAGCAGAAAATTATGGAATAAGTAGCTAAGACAATTTCAGCTTCTCCTTCTCTCTCTTTTATTTCATTTTAATCAACATTTGTTTTCTTCATATCTTGTATACTAAAGTGTGAGTCACATTAAAAGGTCAACAGTGCCAGGACAGAGAGACTCCACTTTGAGCTGAAGGCTACTGTCCCAAGTGTGTGTGTCCCCATGATCACACCAGACTAATCACCTTTGTTGTGTAGGCTGCTCACCTCCGCCTTCCCACACTGAAAGGCTCAGAGCTTTCTTCAGTGTTATCTTGGGTGTGCTCATGAACAGTCTCTCTGTGTCTTGTGGCATCTGCCAAGCTCTCCTCCAGACCTCCACCTCCTCCCAGGCATGGCTCCTGGTCAGCACAGCTCCAAAACTTGCCCGGGGGGCAGCTAGACATTCTGCAGAGATAGAACCAACTGCCTACCTTCTCCATCCTGAACCTGGGAGAAGGCAGGCCCCCACTTCCCTGAATCCACCCATCAACCATAGACTCAGCCCTCCCAAGGTCCCAAGGTAGCAAAAACAATTTCAGCTTCTCCTGTCTTTTATTTCATTTTAGTCAACACTTGTTTTCTTCAGATCATGTATCTTAAAGTGTGAGTGAATCACATAAAAGCAGACATCCTCAAACTACGGCCTGCGGGCCACATGCTGGGTGTTTTTGCCACCGTTGCCTGTCCTGCTTAAAATAGATATGTGCAGTGTCATAGGAATTTGTTCATAGTTTTTTTAAACTATAGTCTGGCCCTCCAACGGTCTGAGGGACAGTGAACTGGCCCCCTGTTTAAAAAGTTTGAGGACCCCTGCATGTAAGGATCATTTGGCTTAAATTTGTTCTGTGACAATCAAGCACATTTCTGCATATGCAGGGCTGAGCAACAGGTTTACAGTTGTGAGTCTGCGAAACACAGTTTATTCTTTTAGTAGTTACTAGGGGCCCAGTGCACAAAAATTTGTGCACTCGGGGGGTGGGGGTCCCTCAGCCCGGCCTGTGCCCTCTTGCAGTCTGGGACACCTCGGGGGAGATGTCCACCTGCTGGCATGCCTGGCCAGCCTGGGTGAGAGGCTGAGAGCCATTTTCAGGCTGCCCACAGCCCCTTCAGGGTTCGTGCACTGTGGGGTGGGAAGGCTGGTGAGTGTAGGCCTGGACATTTCCCACCAGAGGGCCCACAATTGCACACGCCTGGTGGGCCCACACCGCTGAGGGGACACACCTGGCACAGAGTTGGGTGGCAAGCCAGGGGCGGACGCTGGTGCAGAATCCCTCGGTGGGGCCCTGCTGCTGAGTAAACACACCCGGGGTGGAGCTGGGCAGTGAACTGGCTTCGGATTCTCCGCACTGTGCAGCAGACGCTCCTGTATGCCCTGTGGAGGCCCCTGGGGGGTGGATGAAGGTAGTGGACCCTGGACAGGTGTTGCTGGACACCCTGTGGAGGCCCCCAGGACAGAGCCAGGCAGTGGACCCGGGACAGGCACTCCTGGATACTCTTCGGAGGCTCCCGGGGGCGGAGCTAGGCAGCAGACCCAGGACAGCTGCTCCTGGATGCCCCGAGGAGGCCCCA
>PVJC01003200.1:22796-72703 GCA_004026665.1 Murina feae
AAAAAAAAAAAAAAAAAAAAGACCAACCTCGTTAGCATGATCACAAGTCTGTCTGTGCCCTGGTTTCACAAACCTTCTGGCTTCCTTCTCCTTCAGCCCCTCTCCCTCTGATCTGTCACCTTGATCTGCTGCCTTTCCCCAAACTCCCTGCACACATTTCCACCCAGCACTCCCTGTTCAGGAAAGAGTATCGCTCTTATCTCTGCCTTCACCTGGCTAGTTCCTGTTCGCTGTCATGCCCAGTACATGTGATTCCACCAGGAGGCCTTCTGTAAGGGGCCCCTCTCTCACCCTTGCAGCTGAATCACACGTTCCTGTGTTACCACAGCGCTTTACGAATCCCCGCGTCACAGTGTTTATCATGCCGGAGAGAACTGGAAAGCTGCTTCCTTCTCATCCCACTCCATCTTGAACTTGCCAAGGGTGGAGCCCAGCTCATTTGTCTTCACATATCAAATACCCAGCACAGCTCTTGCCCACCACAGCCACGATTTTTTTTGAATGAGTAAAAAGAAGAGGGGCATGGAAAGAAATGTGGGAAATGATAAGTGCCTCCAGGTGCCAACGTCATTCACATGGAGCCAGACTGAGCTGAAGCCAGAAGCTACTCAACAGGTAAGTCGTTCCCCCAGATCTCACTGCTCAGGGAAGGTTGCTGACCATAGGGTGAGGTTGCACGCAGGACCCTGTGGTTGCAAGTCCCAGAGGCTCAACTGAGACTCAATTAGCCAGAGAGAGGATATTGCTGGTCACACACCCAGGGAAGCCTGACACTTGGGACTCTACCTTCATCTGCGGAGTGACCCTCTCATGATTCAACGTCTGTCTTGCAGCTTCATTCTCCTAGGTTGGCTTCTCCATTTGACAAGGACATTGAGCAAAGGTAGCGTCAAACCAACATCTTTACAGTGTATTTTCTAGTCTGGAAAGAAACTTTTCTTTAGTTATCCACTTGGGAAGTTCCGGGAGGGACTCTGACTGCCCTGCTTAGACTTGTGTGCGTTTCCCACATTGAAACAGTCACTGCTGTTGGGGAGTGAAGTGCTGTGATTTTGACCAAATTGGACCAGATACTCATCGCTGGCCTGAGAGGGAGGGGGCGTCAGTAAAAGAATGGCAATTCTTCCTCTGGACCATGTGGCCAGAGAAAGACCAGGCGGGTGAGCAGTTCCCCTGGCTGCCACGGCCAGGGGGCTGGGGACATGAGTGGAGCTTGAAAGGTGAGCCAACCTGCATCAATGAACAATGGCTCTAGTGGAGGGTTTGGAGAAGTATGAAAAGGAGGTATATCAAGTTAGCCATTGTTGCATAAAAACAATCCCCAAACTCAGGAGCTTAAGATAACACCATTGAGTTAGCTCAGACTCCTGGAGGTTGACAACTGGTCTTGGCCCAGGTGGATGGTTTTTGTGATCTTGGCTGGGTACATGCCTGAATCTGCAACCAGCTGCCAGTCAGAATGGCTCTGCAGTCAGAGGTGGATTGGCTCAGCGAGGGAGCCAGGGAGGTGGGGCTCTGTGTCCCTCATCATCCAGCTGTAGAGCCTGTGGTGGCTAACGTCGTGGCTCAGCATGGCACCGAGGGAATGAACAAACGCATACAAGACTTGTTCAGTCCTGGGCTCAGAATTGGCACAAGGTGACCGTTGCCATATTCTATTCATCAAAGAAAGGCATGGGACAGGCCAGATTCAAGGGGAGGGGAAGTAGATTCCAATTTTCAATGGGAAAAGCTGGGAACTACAGGGAGGAGGGAGGAATTGTAGCCCTGTTTGCAAACCATTGATCATAGGAGAAGAGAAGTGGGACAGTAGAAGAAACAGAAGGAAGTGAGAAGTTCACTGCCGGGAGAGGATGGAGGAATCACAAGGATGAAAATTGGGAACAGTGGCCTGGGATTTCAGGGATGGATAGCCTGGTAGGATAGGAGGGTCAGAAGGTCAAGTTCAGGCATCCATCATCATCTGTCTGGGAACTTGATGGTGGAGGATGGAGGACAACATGCCATGACCTCAACTTCACGGCACTCAGTTCCAACCTCACATCTTTGATTTTCATCCAATATTCATTTTGGTTGGCTATCTGCAGGGAGACATCAGTCCCTGCCTAGGCCTCACATGGCCAGGGGCAAGGAGGAGCCAGAGAACATTGGGATGTATTTCTGAAGCAGATCTAAGTGTGGTTCTTCCTTTTGTGTAGGCGTTTTGCTTCATAAAAATTAAAAAGATAAAAGGAAGGCAGCCCCTGTGTTCCACTAAAGGGGCTGTTAGAGGGCTCTGGAGGTGAATTAGCAATTGTGTTATGATCATCGCATCTAGTTAAGCTGGAGAAACTGCTCCTCCAGCTCCAGCTGTGTGACCGCTGGTGGCGGAGAGAAGCCAGCGTGGTCCCTAACAGGCAAGGTAGAAGCTGAGCAAGGACTTCTGCCTGGGGCCAATGCAGCAGGAACTGCCCAAGGAAGTGGGTGGACAGGGCAAGATTGAGGATGGAGCCTTGGAGATAGCGGGTGGCCTGACAACAGAAAAAACCTATGTTGGGGAAAAGTCCTTTCCACTGCTTTCTAAGCTCGGTGACCCTGGGCCATTTTGTCTCTGAACCACAGTTCCCACACCTGCACAGTAAAGATAACAATGTCTGCTTTATGATTCAATGAGATAAGTTGGTAGAAATGTGAAAAGTTTAAACACGAGGCATCATTTTTGATGTTTTGAGGAATTTGAGCTCCCTAAGTCAGAGGCAAGATACAGAATGAATAATAACATTTCTTCCCTGAGTGCCCAGCTGGTTTGGCTCAGTTACTGAGCATCAACCTATGAACCAGGAGGCCACAGATCAATTCCCAGGCGGGGCACATATCCAGGTTGCAGGCTTGATCCTCAGGGTGGGGGTTGGGGGAGGGCAGCTGATCAGTGATTCTCTCTCATCACTGATGTTTCTATCTCTAGCTCCCTCTCCCTTGCTCTCTGAAATTAATAAAAATATATTTTAAGAAATGTATTCCTTGAGCTATAAAAATCCCCAATCCCATCCCATAGTACCAAATGAAACTTCTCTCATCAGAAATTTAAGGAAAAAGAGTTCACCTATTGATGTTGCTTCCATCAGTAATTCCGGAGCCAACTCCCCCCTCCCCACCCCAACATATTATTCAGTATATGTGGCAACATGGGTTGGGCTTGGGCTAACGTGGGACTATCGGACCCGAACCACAGCCTCGTGTCTCCAGTGCTCCCTCCCCCTCATGAAAATCCTGAATGAGGTGCCCTGGATAGAGGAAGCACTCGGTAAGGGACAGCAAACATCCACATTTAGACCAAAGTGATAAAAACAAAAGGAAATATCACCCACATTAAGTGGATACCTCCTTTTCAAACATAAAATCAGGAAATACAACAAGTACAGCTAAGAGCCATTTACACTGCCTTTGTCATTGCCATTGACGTCAGGGTGTTCGTGTGTCAGTATTTGTACCGTTAGCAACATGGCAGCATCTGATTGGAATACACATGGGATCCTTGAACAAATTTTTCGGGTAATGAAGCTTGCCGGGCTAGGTAGGGAGAGATGTGAGGAACTGGGGGGAAAGGCAGTAAAATGGTACCAAATAGTTTGGGCACAGAAGTGAGTGAAAAGGAGAAGCGAGGAGGCCAAAAGCCTCCATTAGGCGGGGAGAAGAGAAGCATGAGTTCCACGGAGGATTGGGCGTTTCCTTTTTTCCTTCTTACCCCCATCTCCTGAGTGCCTTGAAAAATATTGGCATATAATATGTTCTCAATAAAAATTTTCTAAATGAGTGAAGGAAAAGCAAACGAAGAAGTAGATCACCAATCAGGTGACATCCAAAAAAGAGTGGAATATAAATGAAAACAATACACTTTGGCCCGGCTCAGTGGTTGACCATCAACCTATGAACCAGGAGGTCACAGCTGCATACCTCTCTGACATACAAAACAAACACAATACACCTTGAATGGCTATTTCCCCCCTAGACCTACTCTATAACCCGCTTGAAGCAAACATGCTGGCTACAACGTTTGTGCAAAAGAAAGGAAACAGGGCCTCTTCTTCCCAGCTGTGTGTCTCTCCTTCTCACTAAGCTGGGACTGTGCCATACGCCATCTGTCCACAGTTCCTAACACTGCCTCCCACCAGTGTCCGGAGCCTATGTCTGTGGCTGTGGCTGTGACTGTGGCGGCAGCAGCTTCCCTGGTTTGGGCTCAGAAGCAGCATGAGGGCTGGTGGGGTTGCCGTGCGGCGAGGAAGTCAGTGCCGGGTGGCCACCATGTGGGTGAGCAGCATTGTGGGTTTAGAATGTTCACTTATTTATTCTTGTTCTGTTCGCTTCGTCGCTTGAATAGAGACAAATGAGAGATGAGGAGAGCCATCTTTATTCAACACATATTAATAAAGTGCCTACTATTTTTCAGGGTCTATTCTAGTCTCTGAAGATAGAGAACAATGTTGCCATCATGCATGCACGTGAGTGCACACACACACACACACATGATCAGATACTGATCTGGAAGCCCTCTAGAGAATTTTTAAAAAATAACATCCACATAAAATGTTATGGAATGAGTGCTCTGAGGGGAAAGTCAAACAAGACAAGGGCAATGGCGACATGATCTTGTAAATAGAGCAGCCACGGATAGAGAGCCACGCTGAGGACCACAGCCTGGGGGAGCACAGACCACACATGCCCCTGAAGGTCATCTCCTCTCAAGGAGAGCGAGAGAAAGGACTGAGTTACTCGTGAGTAGGACCTCCTTCCCAAGTCACCAAAGGAAAAGCATTCAACTTTGCAGAGACAAAATGCAGAAGGTGAGAGGCAGGGAGTGTCACACTAATGTTGTCCCCCTACATGGAGGGGAACAGGAGGACCAGGAGAGAGATGTTCCAACCCCACAAATACATGAGAGGCCCCTTGTGAACACACAGCAGAGTGTTTGCCTGGTAGCAGGCACCTAATGATGATAATAATAACAGCAAGAATAGTAGCAGTGAAGATCAATAAATGCTGCCAAATGGGCAACGTGTTCCAGACCGGATGCTAGGCACTTCCTGCTTGCTCACTTCATCTTCACTACAACCCCAGTTGGCAGTCAGATTATTAGGGGCCTAAGATATTTGACAATATTTTACTGCTGAATCTAGCAAGACCTCTATATTAGAGTTGAAAAATATTTTGATTATTATTATTGTTGTTATTGCCAATGCACACTATCAATTTCTGAACTCACGAAAGTCCATCCAAGGGAAGGCTGGGACAGTGGTATGACTTTTAATGGAGCTGAATTTGCACTGGGTCATCCCACCCATTATATGCAATCCTCCTTGTGCCCTGGAGCACATTCCAAAACATTGGGGGGTCTTCGTCGCTTGCTGTGCCGCTCATCCTGGGACCCACCCTCATCAATATTTTCATCAGTAAATCACACTAAATAAGAATGATCCAAAAAATCCAATTTAGAGGTTCCATCAGAGTGCCATTATCCAATCAGATTTATCAATGGGATTAAACTCTTTCATGCATGTATGCATTCTTTCACTCAAAAATTATTCATTGGTTGTCTACCCTATGCCAGGCACTGTGTGAGCTGCTGGGCATTCAAAGATGAACAAGGGAGAGGGGCATCTCTAGTTGCTCTGCTGAGCACACAAGCCTTGTTCAGGAGACCAACCATAAACAAGTACATCACTAAGATGAGAACCAACTCTGCCAAGTGCTATGGAGTAGAATGCAATGGAGTGGAGACAGGTGGAGAGGGCTCTTTAGAGATTTTGGATTTGGAGTTTGGGGAAGGATCTGCATGGTGAGGAGGCAGTCATGGGAACTGTAAAAGTAGGGAGAGCTTCCTGGCTGAGGCAGTTCCTTGTACCAGGGGCCTGAGATGGGAATAGCCTTGGTGAGTTGCAGGAACTAGAGACCAGAGGGACTGGAGTGAAAGAAGTGAGAAGAGGGGCAGGAAGTGAGCAGGGGCCAGATTGCATAAGGCCTTGGCAAGGAAATGTATTTCATTTCTTGTGACTAAATGTGTACTAATCCCCTCAGGCTCAAAAATTACCTGCTCAAATACTGGATGCGGGAGACTGGGAGAGATCAGGAACTTCCTTAATGACTTAATGATCAAATTGTGCCATGAGTCAACATAGCAACAGCAGGCTACGTCTGTGGAGAGCTGAGGCAGAATGGCATGGTATCCACAGAGCTGTGCTGTTCCTTACTAAGGAGGTGAGCATCCGGTCCCTCTGGGATACTCAGAGCACAGCCATGGCCCTGTGTTCACACCTGAGAATCACATTTTCAAAGCAGTATCAACAAACCAAAGCACATCTAGAAGATGAAAAACAGCATCCTAGGGGTCTGTAATAACACAAAGTGCAAGACCACTGAGGGCAATGCAGTTGCTGAGACTGGAGGGAAGGAGGTTTGGTGATGAGTTAGGAAATGGGTTGCACTTTGAAGTCATTGCACTGAATCTGTCCAACAACCCTTGTGAGGCATGAGCATGGTCCTCACTTATTTTTCACATAAAGAAACTAGCTCTTAGGAAGATTGTTTACCTAGGATTTTATAACTCATCAGTGACAAGGTGGAATTTAAACTCAGGACCAAGCTGGTGTTCTTTCCATTATATCACACTGCCTTCAAGTGAAAGAGAGTCATTTCCTCTTCATGAGTTCAAAGGACAGAAAGAGGTAGACATTATAGAGGCAGAACTCAGAGGAGGGGGTACTTCCTAGGAGCTTGTGTGCTATCCAACAATGGATCATCATAGGAGGGATCTGACCAGACGCTGGGGATCTTCTGTAGAGGAAGTTGTGGTGGGAAAGATGGCCTTAGACTCTGAAGGCCCTTTCAGAGCATTCACATCACTCTCTGCTTGTGCCCCAGAATGGTTTCCACCTATGCAGAACTAGTGTGCTCAAAATACTATGAGAGGCATATAGACCAATGGACTAGGATCAATAGTCCAGACATAAGCTATACATCTATGGTCTATTGCTTTTTGACAAGGGTGCTAAAGATAGAGAATGCATGATAGAATTCCCTCCCTTCTCTCTGGAAAATGAGCTTCCCCTGCCTCATCCCTCATAGCTCTGTCCAAGGTTATCTAAGGCAACGTGGAACAAGTCCATGAGCTCTGATTTGACTCCTGGCTCTTTTCCCTTCTTGGGCAAAGAGTCCTATCTCAAGATGCTGGCTAGGGGATATTGCACAAGCCCTTATTCAGACCAAACTCAAATCCATTTCACAGATCCATCCGTCCTCGATGTGAAACTGATATCTCTTTAGATCTAAGTTCCATATAAGGAGAGAGGTCAAGAGAATGGAATTTTCCTTTCTTCTTGAAGAACATATCATCTTAGGAGGAAAATCCCCATGCATAGATTGACATAAGCATGATCATAGCTCATGCAAGTGTGATATATTACTTGCGCTCACATGCACATTAAATTAGCAAGTGTGCTATATTACTCGCGCTCACATTTCACACATGAGCAAACACATACACAAAATCACAGCACATGACCCACACATGCACACATTTCTGCACACCTCAAATCTCCATCTCCCATCTTCTGCACAATCCCAAATATTCAAATACACACACACACACAAATGCATACAAGTGCATGCACACACATGGAACAGGCATGTTCATAAGTGTACACACACAACTTCTACTGCCCAGTACTACCATCAGAAAGCTAGCCCAGACTGGCTGATTTTTCTTCAGATTTAGAGTCAGAAAGAATCTCCTTCCCTAACCCCCTTATGCCTGGGAGCAGATGGGAAAATTGCCTGCGCCTATCAGAAGAAATGTGCTCCCGGCTTTCACACAACCCCCTCTATAAATAAATGCAACATCACACTCCCCGGTCCTTCATGCCTCAGGACTGAGGATTAGTTAGGAGCATGGGTTGGTAATCTTTAGATAAACAATTACTCACATCTCCCAAATTGGAAACCAGGTGATCTGGGCCAGCTGGACCACTCTGAAAAGGCCTCTCCTTCGCCTTGAAGAAAATGAACTCTGTCTTCAAATACCCTTTAGCAGAAAGCAGGAGATAAGGAGCAAATGAAAGGCTACTAATCTCTCCTTTCTTTCATAAGAACAATGTCTTTTTCTTTATATTTTTTACTTTTTCATTCCTCAGCAATTGTTAATGGCATTTTAAACCAGTCTAAAAGCTCATACAAAGGGAGAGAAATGAAATTGTAGCCCCAGAGATTCCAGCCTTAAGACAAGGTTTCCCCTTCCCCTCAAGACTCAGTTTCCCCACCCATAGAATAAAATGGACTCCATGTTATACGTTTCTTGACTTTATTCTATGTCTAATATCCTATGCAAGCCTGTTTCATTTCACAATAAATACCAGACTGACCTGGATTCAAATTCTAGCTATAGCTTATTTCAATAAACTCCAGATTTCTCTTCTGTAAAAGGAGAATGAACACCCACCTCATAGGATTATTGGAAAATTCAGGACATAATGATTGTGAAAATGCTCTGTGAAATATCAGGAATCTAAAATTACTAGCTGTTGGTTGACTTGGAGAAGTATTGAGGCAAATGAGGTTTTTTTAAATCCTCACCCAAGGACATGCTTTACTGATTCGAGAGAGAGGAGGTGGGGGTGGAGAGAGAGGGAGAAAAGGAGAGGAAGGGAGCGGGGGGATGGGGGAAAAGTGAGAGAGGGAGGAACATTGATTGGCTGCCTCCCACATGTGCTTCAACCTGGGACTGAATCTGCAACTTAGCCATGTGCCTAACCTGGCACCAAACTTGTAACTCTTTGGTATATGACAGGGTGGGGAACATCAGGCCCACAGGCCATGAAAGGCCAGCAAAATCATTTGGTCTGGCTCTGCCAAGGCATTAGGGATGAATTAATTAAATATTTGACCAAATATAGCAGGCTAACTTTTAAGTTGATAATTTTGTATGGCCCTCGAATGATGTTATAAATATCCAAATGGCCCTTGGCAGAAAAAGGTATGGGATGGTGATCCAACCTCTGAGCTATACCGACAGGACCAGGTGAATACTTCTTTACATTTGAAAATTGTGGAAAATAAACATATGCAAAGTGCAGTATGTGGCACAGGAAAAAAGTCCTTAATTATGTGACCTCTATGACCACAAGAATGGGGTCTTACTGTAAAGCTAATGTCACACACATAGCATTTCTATGACCTCGTCATCTTTTGTAGCGTCTTACATTATATCTACATGTACACCATAAGTCCTCTAAGGGCACTAGGTTGCAAGGACTAGGCTTTTTATTGCAAGCCAGTGCAATATACTAAACTAGGGGTCATGAGGTCAGAGATATAGTCCTGACTTGGCACCTACAAGCTGAATAATTCCAGGGAGTCATCATTAGGGCTTCCAGGTTCTCATTTTTCTAATTTATGCAATATCGGCACCATTAATCCATTAATGTTCCACTTCGTCGGGCAATTTGTGAGGATCAAGTGGGATAACCTATGTGAAAGCACTTTGAAAAGTATTCAGTTATTAATCAGGTCTTTGTCTGGATCAGCAGATATTGCCTAAGTAGATACTTGGCCAAGGAGTTTGGCTAGTTGTTTGAAATCTCTCAACCATGACCTCTTGGTCAATGGATCATCTAGACCAGGGGTTGGCAAGCTTTTCCTGTAAAAGGCCAGATAATAAATATTTTACACTCACTCACCTCAATACCTCAGTGGGAAGGGGGAGGTGGCTGTTGTCATGGTTACTCAATCCTGCTGTGGTAGCACGAAGGAAGCCATAGACAACATAGGAAATGAATGGGAGTAGCTGGGTGCCAACATAACATCACTTACAAAGTGCGAATTAGCACTTCTGGCCCAGGTGAAACAACATAGGCCTGACTTTCCCTGCTCCTCCCCACTAAGCTCAACTATAAACCCTGAAAATGACACAAAACAAGCACAGGAGAGCCCTGACAGGTAGCAAGAGGGAGGCAAGCAGATTTGGGACCTCAGGACTATAGACACAGAACTGTGGTTGGGCATCTTGTAACCCCTCTCAGTGGAAGAAGAGCACCCAGACATAATGTGTTTTGACTGTTGGCCTAATAGCAGAAGGCATCTCACACACACTCATTCCTCCACCAGGGCTCTGACAATGTCAAGTAGGACTAACACTCCCGTGGGCCAAATATTCTCCTTTCTTTTTGGGCCAGGGACTCCCCTTTTCTGCTGAAAGATAACAAGAAGCTGGAAGAACTGACAGAGAAAACTCAGATCTAGGAAGCCATCCAGAAAGCCTCTTTGCACCCACAGGGTTGAGACTCTAACTCACCTGCCCAGAGACACCAGGGCAACCAGGGGCACCAGTAGGAAAGTCTCATCACAGCCCTCCCTCACAAGGAGATAGTCAGCAGCCCCTCCCCAGTGCTGAGGAAACACCTGCCACCCCATTAGGCAGCATCAGCAGGGACCCAATGGGACCTCTAGTAGCACCAGGTAAATCAGTCAGACCAAAAAAAAAAAAAAAAAACACTAAAAGTAATCTTTGCAACCATAGTCCATAAGAGTAGGCCAATACCCACATGCAAAAGCAAAACATGGTGATTACTTGCTAAAATAAATGATTTAAATAAAACCCAGTATCTCACAATTAATAGATATCATGATACAATTTAAAATTTTTTTCACCATACCAAGAATCAAGAAAATCACCACTTGAGTGAGAAAAGACAATCAATTAATGCCAACACTGATTTGAGTACAATATTGGATAAAGATTTTTTAAAGCAGCTATCAAAAATATTTCAATAGTCAATTGTGAATTGCCTTGAAAAAAAATTTTTTTTTAATTTCAGCATAGAAATAGAAGTTATTTAAAAAGAACCAAATGCAAATTATAAAACTGAGGAACAAAACAACAGAAAAAATTTAAAACCTTACAGGATGAGCTCAATAATAGAAGAGTGGATATGTCAGAGGACAGAATTAATAAACTTAAGGATGGACAACAGAATTCACCCAATCTGCACAACAGAGATGTAATGGACTAGAAAATAAAAGGAAAGATCTGTGGGACAATAACAAAGATACAACATGCATACATCAGAGTTTTAGGAAGGAAGAAAGGAATGGGGCTAAAACAATATTTAAAAAAAATAATGGCTGAAAACTTCATAAATTTGGCAAAAGTCACAAACCTATGAATCAACAGGCTGAGATTATTCCAAATAGGATAAACATCAAAGAAATCCACCCCAAAATACATCAAAATTAAAAATTTGAAAAATAAAGTCAAAGAAAACATTTTAAAAGCAGCCAGATAGAGATGACCCATTTCCTGTAGTAGAATTCAAATAAAAGAGAATTTCTCATTTGAAACCATGCAAGATGAAGAAAAGAGCTAATTCCATATCCAGTGAAACTGCCCTCCAATAATTAAAAGGAAATAAAAAATTCTAAAATAAAATGAAATTAAAATAATTTGTCTCTGGTAGACTTACCCTTAAAGGCAGTGCATCAAACAGAAAGAAAAAGAGAAAAGAAGGAATGTTGGAGGAACAGGAAGGAAGAAGAAAGAAAAGAAAGATCAGAAATTGAGATACATAAATAAGGATACTTTTCTTCATGAGTTTTATAAATTATATTTACTGAACGAAACAAACATTTTAACTCCATATGATACTTAGGACAAAGATATTTAAAAGTGAGCAATTAAATCTAATTGAGCTTTCCATATTTCAGTGGCAGTAGTAAAATATGACAACTAATTTGGCAATTTTAAGTCACATATGTATACCCAGAGCAAACACTATGAAAACTATACAAAAAGATACACTCAAAGACACTATAAATAAGTCATGATGAAATCCTATAACATTTCAAGTACCTCTCAAGAAGACAAGAAAAGAAAATCAGAGGAAACAGACAAAACAAACAAACTAAATGACAGACTTAAGCTGTATGTTGTTTACAAGAAGTGCACTTCAAATTCAATAACATGGGTAAGTTGAAAGTAATTTGAAACAGAAAAGACATACCATGTACATATCTTAAAGCAAAAGTGGTTATATTAATATTTGACAATGTAGATTTCAGAGGATAAAAATTACTAGAGACCAATAGTCATATCTATATATATAAAAGCCTAAGCGACCATTTGACCAGTCGCTATAACATGCACTAACCATCAGGGGGCAGATGCTCAATGCACAGGATCAGGCTCCCTCCTGTCTGGATTGGGCTACGGGGATTGGTCTCACTCCTGCCTGGATTGAGCTTGCAGGGATTGGGACAAAACTGGCTCTCCAACATCCCCCGAGGGGTCCCAGATTGCAAGAGAGTGCAGGCCTGGCTGAGGGATGCCCCCCTCCCCCGGTGCCTGAGTGTGTGCACCGGGCCTCTAGTTATATCATAACTAGAAGCCCGTTGCACTAAGATTCACGCAATAGGCCTTCCTTCCCCTGACTGCTGGCACCAGTTTCCCTCCAGCACCCGGGACCCAGGTCTTTGATCCAGCTGCACCAGAGAAGCCAAGACTCTTCAGTCTTCAGTCTTCACTCTGTGCCTCCATATGCAAATTAACCGCCATCTTTGTGGGGTTAATTTGCATAGTCACTCTGCTTGGCTGGTGGGCGTAGTGGAGTGACACCAATTTGCATGTTTCTCTTTTATGAATGTAGATGATAAAAGACATAATATTCTAACTGTATACACATCAATCAACAGAGCTCCTAAATGCCTGAAGCAAAAATTGAAACAGAGTTGAAATGAGAAATAGTCCAATCTATAGTTATAGTGGGAGATTCCAACGCCCCCTTCTCAGCAACTAGTAGAACTACTAGTTGATAATCAGCAAGGATATAGAAGATTTAAACAATACAACCAGTAGGCTTTACTAGTAAGTGACATATGTAGAACACTTCACCAACCATAGAAGGATACACATTTTTTTTAAGGGACAATGGAACATTCACCAAGATGCCACACATAGGCCGCACCTAGATCATAAAGCAAAACTTAAGAAATTTAAGAGTCTTTGAGCCATACAATGTGTGTTCTCTGACCATAATGGTATCTAACTAGAAATCAGTTATATAAGGGCAATAGGAAAATCTCTAAGCATGTGGAAATTAAACAACATACATCTAAATAATCCATGGTCCAATGAAGATGTCTCAAAGTCGATTAAAAAATACATAGAACTGGATGAAAATGAAAATACAACATATCAATATATGTGGGATGCAGCTGAAATGTTATTAGATGGAAATTAATATCACTAAATGATTACATTAAAAATGGAATGATCTTTAATCAATAACCTAAATTTTTATGTCAAAAAAAGAAAAAGAAGAGTAAAATAAGCCCAAGGCAAGAAAAGTAAAAGATTAATAGAGATAAAAGCAGAACTTAATAAAATTAAAAATAAGAAAATAATAGAAAATCAATGAAACAAAAAATTGTTTCCAAAAAAAATCAATACAATTAATAAACCTCTAGGGTGACTAACAAAAACAGAGAGAGAGAGAGAGAGAGAGAGAGAGAGAGAGAGAGAGAGAGAGAGAGAGAGAGAGGAGAAAGAAAGAAAGAAAGAAAGAAAGAAAGAAAGAAAGAAAGAAAGAAAGAAAGAAAGAAAGAGAGGGAGGGAGGGAAAAGACAGAGATCACCACTTTCAGTAATGAAATGGGATATCATTGCAGGCCCTGAAGCCATGAAAAGGATAATAAAGGAATACTGCAAACATCTTTATGCTCATAAATTTGACAACTTAGAAGAAGTGAACCAATTTTTCAAAAACCACAAACTACCAAGACACATCCAAGATGAAACTAACAATTGGAACAGTCCTATAATCATTATAGCAGTGGAATTTATAATAAAAACTTCTGGAAAACTAATAGGCAGAATCAGATGGTTTCATGAAAGAAGTCTACCAAACCTTTAAATATGAATTCACATTCATTTCCAAAAGACAGAAGAGAAGGGAATGTTTCCCAACTCATTTTATGAGACCAGTATCACCCTGACCCTAAAACTATACACAAAAAGTACAAGAAAAGATCACAGGCCAATCTCTCTCATGAACACAAAGACAAAAATCCTCAACAGAGGCCAAATGAACCTTAATAAGTCTCACACCATATGTAAAAATAACTCGAAATGAATCATGGGCTTAATGTAAAGTGTAAACCTATACAACTTTTAGAGAAAACATAGGAGAAATCTTTGATATATCAGGCCAGGCAAAGAGTTCTTAGTTTCGATAGCAAACACACAGCCCATAAATGGAAAAATTGGTAAAACTGGGTTTAATAATAATAATAATAATAATAATAATAATAATAAAACACTCACACACTTTTGCTGTGTGAAATCTCACGTGAGGAAGATAAAAGATACAGAGTGGGAGGAAATGTGCTGAAGATGTGGCTCAGTCCAGTTCCCGAGGTCAGGGCATAAGCACAGGTTGCAGACTCAATCCCCAGTAGGGAGTGTATAGGAGGCAGCCAATCAACGTTTCACTCTCACTTCAATGTTTGTCTCTCTTTCTCTCTCCCTCCCCTCTCTCTAAAAACCAATTTTAAAAGTTTTTTAAAAATCTCTTTAACAGAGTTGGAGAAAGCATTTGTAAGCCATACTAACAAAGTACAAGTAAGTAGAATATAGAAAGAACTCTCAAAACCAGACAATAAAGTCCATCTAATTAGAAAAATGGGCAAGTACATGAACTGACACTTCACTGAAGAGAATATGCAGATGGAAATAAGCATATGAATAGGTCTTCACCATCATTACTCAGCAGGAAATGTGAAGCACAATGAGCTATCACTGCCCACCTATCAGAACAGCTAAAATAAAAAGTAGTGACAACACCAAATGCTGTGCAGAAAAACGGTCACTGCCACATTGCTGGTGGGAATGTACAATGGCACAGCCACTCTGAAAAACAAATTTACACTTTCTCGTAAAATTAAAGAATCAATTACCATACTATCCAGCAATTTTACTCTTGCACATGCATACCAGAAAAAAGAAAATTTCTGCTCACATTAAAACCTGTACATGATTTATAGAAACTTTATTTGTAATAGCAAAAATATAGAATCATTTCAGATGTCCTTCAACAGTGAATGGGTAAACAATTGTGGTATACACATACCATGGAATACTACTACTCGGCAAAAAAACAAAACCAAAAACAAAAGACAACAATAAACCATTGATTCATGAAATAACTTGGATAAATTTCCAAGCAATTCATCCTGGAGAAAAAAAAATTTTTTAAGCCAATCCCAAAAGGTTATATTCAGTATGATTCCACTTATATCACACTTTGACATGACAATATTTTAGAAATGAAGGCTAGATTAGTGGTTCGCAGTGGTTAGGGCCACAAGATGGGAAGGTGGATGGATGTGGTCATAGAAGGGACATATGAGGGATTCTTGTCTTGGAACTATTCGTTATGTTGACAACTGTGGGTTGAAACACAAGCCTACACAGGACATGAATCTGTATAGCACCTAATAAACACACAAAAGTCAGCACAAGCAGCTGAAACCAATCTGAATAAGATCAGTGCATTGTCTTGATGTCAAGTCCTGGTTAGGAAATTATATTATAGTTTTGCAAAATGGAATCATTAAGCAAAATGGCAAACCATACAAGGTGTTATTGTTTACAACTGCATGTGACTTTATAAACTAGCTCAAGAAACATTACAAATTTTTTTTAAAAGAAGAAGAAATCTTAAGTGGTGGGCTGGCTGCAGTTGGTCTGTGAGCCATTGTTTGTTGAGCCCTGATCTATCTAGAACATTCTCAACACTGTAAGCACATTAAAAATTGCCTTGGGAGTTCTCAAGCTCAAGGTGGCTGGGTTGCATCCCAGAGATTTTGATTTGTTCAGTCTGGAGCCCAGGCATGCATGTTTTCCCAAGGCTCCCAGGTGATGCTGGTATATACTCAGACTGAAGAAGCATTGCTCACTTGTACATAGAATGTCCACCATTTTTGTCTTCCTCTATCTCACATTTAATCAGACACCAAAACCTAGAAATATAACCACAGACAACTTTTAAACATTTCTCTTCTATCAAGAACATCAAGGTCACCATTCTGACCTTTATTACCCATCATCTGAACAAAAAAAAAAAAACAGACTCCAGGCTGCTTGGCTCATCTCTTGCACTTTCTTCCCCACGAAAGCCAACTCTAATGGTATTTCTGAAATGTACATCTGATTTCGGCATTCTTTGGAATAAAATCCTTTGTAAATTCCACTTTGAGAGAGAACATCTCTGCTCTTACATTTGGCACATGTCGTTTAGGGCCCACCTACTGCTCCATCCTCATCTCTATCAGAAACACCTGTGTCCCACGCATGCAGCCCTTCACTTCTCACTATTTCCTGGACCCTCCTGGATGTCTCACAACTTCATACCTCTACACAATGCTAGAGCTGAAAGCACCTTCTTAAACCTTCGCAATGCCTACCGTTCTTTCCAGACTCAACCCTCTCCACAGAACCTCAAAATCAGGAGGCTCTTCTCTGCTCTGTGCTGCTCTCCACAGCTTTTAGCTCATCCTCCTTTCTGTGTCCATCCCCACGCTCCATTACATATTTGTAAGGTCAGTAACCAGGTCATGTTCAGCTCTATATACTGGATGTCTAGTCCAGAACTTGGAACACAGTTGCATTTTTTAAATGCTGAAGTGATTGAAATAAACGTCTGGGCTCAAGATGGCTGTTAGAACCCTAATCCTAGTCCTCACACTTGACTCAGTATAAACACTACTCTTCAGGAAGCCTTTTCTGAGGCCCGTGTTTGAGGTATGAGGCCCTCAGTTATTTCGCCAATAATACCATGCCTTTTTTATTACATGGGATTTTATTTGGGGGGACATAAGTCTACATGAACATATAGGTTATGTGTGTGGATTACTAGTTTACAAAATCTGTATATAGAATACCATGCCTTTTCCACTCTAGCGTTCATCACGTTTTCTGCTACAGTTGATGACTAAGTTGTTTACTCCTACAGGCAGTAAACTCCATGAGGCAGGGCTCTGGATCTCTGTTGCTTTAGGCCTAGTGGCTGGTGCACAGTGGGTGCTCAACAAACAGTGGCTGATGATGGTTCCTGTCTAGAGCTCTTAGCACACAAATAATCTCTCTCCTTTGCCCCTTATCTTACAACGACAGCTTTACTGTTCCAACATCATTTCTTAGCAGCAGAATGTCCTACTTGCAGCCAAATTGTTGAACCATCTGTACCCCCGACGTGGGAATATCTTTGCTGCCTAAGTGGTGATGAGGTGACGATACATGACGGATCTGCCGTGTTGGGACTTGGATGTGACATCACTCTGCCTGTGAGCCTACAATAGTCAGCAGTTCCAATGGGCTTCAGGACCTGTTTCCACTAATTACACAAACATCCTTTTGCATAGGGAGCAGGAGGATCTGAACTGAGCGTGAGGCATCCCAAGAGAGCAGGCAGCCTTGAAAGATGGGATGTTATCATCTGTGCTATGCAAATTGAGTTTGGGTTGAAATATGGACTCTGTTTGCCTGACTCGAAAGCACCCGGTGAAAACACCAGTGTTACTGTAAAATGTGGTGACACGCTGGAGCTGACACATTCTGCCGAGAGGCCTCCGACAAGGCGATGCAGCGCGACAGGCTCCCCTTTATTCTTTTATTCAGTGTTTGAGGGAGGTGCCAATCTAATAATAAATTCTTCTTCCTGGGAAGAGGGCACCAGATAAGTACAAAGCAGCATTTTTTATTTAAGAGGGGAAAAAGTATGCATGTTGGGAGAGGAATCACTTTGCATTTTTCAGCTCCTTCCAGAAAAACACACTCATTTATTGTCACAGCGGCACAGCAGCAGGGATTCCACACTGCCTGCTTTTCTGAGGAAGGAAAGTGGAGCCAAGGGTTAGGAGACGCAGCCGGGGCAGAGTGTGGAAACGGGCCATCTCTCCTGGGACCAGTAAAGTTCTGGGGGACAGCACCATCCAAAAGGGGGAAAGGATGGCTGTCAGACTCCAAAATGTATGCTGAGTTCATAAAAAAATGAAGTGGACTTGGTTGTGATACTTAGGAAGTCTAAATGAATGATTTCTAAACATTTAAAAAATCAACTATTCCATAAACTTAAAAAATGTATACATGATCATCAGTATCTTTGTCCCTACACCTCCCTCACTTTCTGTGAGGGAAAAATATGCTCCATGAGGACAAATACTTATCAACACTGTATGTGTGGTGCCTAGAATAGAGTTTCTGGCTTCGTGAGTGCTCAAAATTACTTGTTGAATGAAATAATGAACACATAAATAAATACATGTATATTTGTTTATAAATTATATTCATGTATTCAAACTAATGTTTATTCATGTAATGAAATATTATGCAGATTTTCATGCATATTGGATGAAGGAAAATCTTAAAGAAAGAGATACAAACAAACATGCATAGCAGTTCTAGTGATTCCTGCCACCGCTCCCCGCCCCCCACACCACAAATATTACTTTCTTTAGACTGGATATAAAATTATTTTTAAACTTCAGGGTGAATATGAATCACCAGGGAAACTTTTAAAAAAATTAATTTTCATCCTCTTCTCCTCAACATTTACCTTAGATTCAGATTTAATAGGTCTGGTTAGGCAAGATTTAAATATTGCATTTTTAACAAGAAATTATATTGTATATGTAGTTGGATCTATGCTTTGTGAAACCTGTTGTGGAGAAAGTGTCTATTAAGTGGGGCCTAAGTCATTCCAGGCCCTAGTCTCTGGAGTGAGGCAGCTCTGCCTTTTACAATGATTCAGTTTTTTGGAGCCTGGCTTTTAAATAGGAACACACACACACACACACACACACACACACACACACACACACACACACTCCCCATAGTGCTTGGTACCCTGAGGGTCATAGTCAATAACCAACAATACACAGCAGAATCTAAATTCACCTACAGCATTGCCTTGGCCAGACTGGGTACTGGAGACATCTCAGAACCATGGACAGCTCCTGGGAGCCTACCAGCTGCCCAACTTCTCAGAGCCTCCTAGACATGATTCCCTGTTGTCTGCTGCCCCCTACCTAGGGACTGCAGAGCAATACACCTGTCGGTAAGAAGACATCGCAGTGGTCTCTCAATCCCAGAATCTGCCTATGCTTCTTCTTTAGCGCTTCCTGTTCAATGCTCATGGCACCGAGAAACAGTTCTCACTGACATGAAACAATTCATGGCCACACATAATGCCATAAAATGAACTAGGAAATGTGAGGATGAGAGAACAGCACCCCGAGTGGGGAAAACGATTAAGAATATGTTGGCAAAACAATTCCACTGGCATATATTAAATGTCTGCCTGATACTGTGGAGGAAGCAACCACAGTGCCTTTCCCCCATCGTTTAAATTTTTTATTTTGTAATAATATTAGACTACAGAAAAGTTACTAAAACAGCACAGTGTTTATATTTCTAATACTAACAACTTAGCTGCAGTTCAATGCTCAAAATCGCTAAATTAGCATAAGGGTTAAGTCTGACCAGATTTCCTTTTCCTGTCTCAGAGTCTAGTCCAGAATCCCACATTCCACATGCAGCAATTAGCCTCGTTTCCTTAGGGTCCTTTATACTGTGAGAGCTCCTCATTCTTTCCTGGTGTTTCATGACATTGATATTTCTGAATGGTACTGATCAGTTATTTTGTAGAATGTTTCTCCATTTGGGTTTGTCAGATGTTTTCTCATGATCAGTTTGAGGCCAGTGACATAGCGTAAGTTCTCTCAGTAGGAAAGCCATGCATACTTAATTTGTTTCTCTATATATCTGTCTGTATATATGTCAGAACCATAAATTCATACTGAGCCCTCCAATTCCCATCCAATGCCACTAAGTTCATTCTTACTTTTCTCTTTTCCTGATTTGTAACTTCTTTCTCTGACAAGACACCTGGCTTTCATGATCAACAATGTATTCACGTGTTTGTGCAACAAGTATTCACATACAATAGCAGTCTATAATGCATACCTGATGAGAATACAGTATTTGTGCACAGTTTTCTTTCTTTTTCTTTTTCTTTTTTGGCTTTAACCTTAGAGTATCCCATTTTTTTCTTAAAGGCAACCTGTTTTTACCAAATGTAGAGCATCTCCAACGTCAATTTATGGTGTCTGTATATTTGTGAGTGAGTGCTTTATTCCATACCTTCCATGACTTATGTGCTTCCATGAGCCCCCTTTCCCAAATGTAAATTGAAATCAAGCCAGTAGAAACAACTGTTAATATACCGGATGACTGTGGGAGGTGAGAGAGCAATATGAGAACGTATTCTGTGTCTGATGTCACCTCCTCCCTGCTCTAATCCCTTGGTCATTCCCAGAGCTCCTCCACAAAGTGCAGGATGATTCACTTGTCAGCCTTTTACATAAGCAACAACCAAAACCCTCTCTCAGTTCCCAAGTCTGTGCTTCCACAGACCTGAGCTTGCCTCTGTGTGGCATTTATTGTCCCCTACTGCAAACTCTCTTGTTTCTATTCTGTCCCATTCCCCGCTCTTCCGTGCTCCAGTTTTTGAGAACATGGATTTTTGTCTTACTTTTATCTCTATCTTCATTGCCTCTCTTAGTGCCCAGGAGGGAGCTGGCAATCCATCATTACTTCTTGAATGACTGAGCAGACATGAGTCAGATTGGGCAGCTTTGCCTAAACTGTGTCCATAAATCCCTGCAGAAGATCACCCAATGCACTCGATAAGAATGTCCACCTGGACCCTACCTGGATGTCTTAAGGTTCAGTAGGTTGGGGTAAGGCCCAAGAATGTGCATTTCTGCGAGACACTCAGGAATTCTTATGCACTTTCACGTTTGCTACCCATGTGCATGCTGGCTCATACAGTACTGCTGAGCAGGGTTGCATCAAATGGAGGGATCAGGGGAGGCATCTGGAAAGAGGAGTTATCTGAACTGTTGAATCTGACCAAGCCAAGGAAAGGCCAAGGTACCCGGACAACAAAAGGGTTGACGAAAACTACTTCATATCCCCTTCAGTGGTCTGGGAGGGTGAATAGCCTTTCAAAATTTTTCTCAGAAGTCCCAATCCTTCCCTATGAATATGGCTACTGCTTATATGAAAATGCAGAAGGTGAGTGTTCTGAGGCCACTTCTACTCATTATAATTACTACTCTAGCCATACCTTTATCATTCTTCTTCTTCACTGAACATTTGGAAGATTTCCTATAGTTAAGCATTCTGTGCACGCTGTCTCAGTGCATTGATTGAACTTAGAACTAGTTACTTTTGTGATTTCTATATTTCATGAGGACATGCAGGTTTAGAAAGAATCAGCAGCTTTCCCAGATTTGCACAATGACTACTTTCCTTATATGTAAACTGAGGATAATATTATTTTTCTTGGAAGGCTGTGATGAGTTTTAAATTATGAGTTACTAGGAAATTTTCTGGATAAAAGCAAAAAAACAACTGACGGTGCCAATTCTGGGAGCTGAGATAAGAGGGGGACTGCACAGTCCTTGTGTATTGGTTAGTACTAATACTGCATATACATCCCTTGTAGATTATTTAGCACTTTCCAAAATTTGTGTGAGCTTTCACTGTCAATAAATAAGGTGAAAAATTAAACATAGACGAGAGTGAGGCAAAGTAGAAATTGGAAAAGCAAAGAGCTGCCACCAGCTGGAGGGACAAAGAGGAGAGGTGGCATCCCAAGGCCCAAACATTAAAGTCATCAGCCGAAGCTGGAAACAACACATGCCTGTCAGGGGAAGCTGGAGTCACTAAGGAGATTAGGCCCCAAGCACTGACAAGGTGAAGAATGAAGGAAGACTTAGTGTGAGAGAAAACTTAATACTAAAAAAAAATGTACCCTGCTCCAACCATCAATAGGAAAAGAAAACTTGCCCACTCCATAGATGCTGGGCTTGACCACACAACTTGCTTTGGCCGAGAGACATTAGCAGACACGACACAAGAAGAGGCTTAAAGTGTGCCTACACAGTAGACTTGCTCACTTGTACTTCTGGAGTTGTAATGGGAAGCAAATGCCCTGGTAGCCAACTAGTCCCTGAAGAATAAGAGACATATGGAGCTGAGATCCCCCAGATAAAATGTAAAATTAAAGCATGGAGCATAGTTTCCCCCAGCTACTACAGCTCAAAGCAAAGCTACCCCGACAGGTGCACTGGCATGGGAGCCTGAAAGGAGTGTTTACCGTGATATGCCACACGTTGGCTAATTCATAGCAATAGTTGGTGGATACCTGAGCCCCCGTCCCGCCAGCCCTTCTGTGTTCCAGCCATGCCTCCCTTGGACACACCCAGCCAGAAGCCAGGTGAGCAGGACCTTGGGAAATACCACCTCCCTGTGGTACAGAGATGAGTAAGGGAAGAGCAAAGAATGGGTCAGAGTATGGGGTAGGGGAGTGGAAAAAGGCACAGCTCCATCAAAGCTTATTGCAGCATTGTAGTGCCTTGCATAAAATAGGTTGTTCAATGAAAAAAAAATTATTTTGAAAAAGTCCCTGACAGGACCTTGTCCCTGGATACTAGTTGAAAATAGCATTCCTGAGTAGACCTACTGAGAAGCAATGCATGATAATGTGATCATGATGATGAGGAGGAGATGATAAAATAGCATTTATTGAGTATTTAATATGCTACAGGCACAGTTTTAAGCTCTTTACTTTGATAATTTGAGCCTCCGAACAATCCTATGAGGTTGGTACTAATATATCTATTTTACCAGTAAAAAAAAATTGAGGCCAAGAGAGGTGACCCAAGATTACATCGCTAGTCAGCATCACAGGCAGCATTTTAACCCAAACTATGTGGTTGCAGAGTCCACAGCTTTGACCACTAGAGCGGTGGAAAAATCCCATGTGTTAGATAGCCATGATTAAGAGGTATGAGTAGGGTCAGGTGTGTGTCTATGTCAGTGTCTATGTGTCTGTGTGCCTTGTAGAGATGAGGGAAGGGGCGGGCTCCTAAAGCTTGATCATAGATGCTGTGAATTTACAAGCCTTTCTCATCCTGGGGAAGATGGATGGATAGGGAAGAGGTTGGTACTGCATCTTGGCGCCAGGTTGGTGAAGCTGAAGCCATCAATCCTCCTTCTGGGAGCCCAGACTCCTCCAGGTGGCAGCGGCGGGAGGGGCACTGTCCCCAGGGCTGTGGACATGACTGACGGACACCTTCGCTGTTAGCCCTGGCAGTGGGGGACAGAATAAAGCATGTGTGACAAAAGCAGTTCTGTGTTCTCTTCTCAGGGGGAGGAGGGGTGGAGACAACTCAGGGGCTGGTGCCTGAACCTCCAAGGGGTTACGGGTTTTGGAGAATTAGAGAAACCCCAGTCAGTCTCAATCTGGGGTCTTTCTTTTATCAGCTATGTGGTCCTAGGGAAATCATTGATTGTCTCTCAACTGAGCCACTGATATGGGCAATTCTCACCTGAAAACTGGATGATAGTAATATCTTCCTTGGAAGGTGTCCAGAAGATTCAGTAAGAGAAAGTTTATTAAATTACCAGCTTAGTGCTCAGCATCTGGTGGTGTTCAACTCATCTTGAAGACATACTTCTTCTTTCCTTAAGATGGAGATAACACTAATAATGGCAGCAAGTGGATTCCCTATCACCAGACCCCAAGCACCATTGCTGCACAGTGTACAAGAAGCTTAGTTGAAAGGAAAGTATAGCCAATGGGTTACGCACATGGACTTTGGCATAAGTCACCTATATTCTAAATGCGAACGATGCTAAATGCTAAATGGCTTACAGCAAGCTAGTTAATGCCTGTAAGCTTTAGTTTCCTCATCTGTGAAGTGGAAGATAATAACCCTGGAGAGTTATGAGACCTCGCTGAGCTAAGACACATCATTCCCTGGACACTGTACCTGACACACAGTGAACTCTTCATGCTTACAACTTATGATTATCAATGGTGTGTTATGTAAGATGCATTGATCAAGGGTGCAGGCTCCAGAACCAAAGTTAATTAGCTGAAAACCTGGCTCTGCCAGTTACCATTGTGAAGTAATCAGCCTTAGGCAGTAGCTCAGTCAGCTTGCCCACCTGTGACACTGTGATAACAATGAAATCTTCCTCAAGGAGGTTGCTGTGAAGATGAACTGAGTAGGTACATGCAAAACACTCGACAGAATGTAAATAAGGATTAAATGAGGATTCAGTAGCCATTACATCGTCTTAATCTCTAAAAAATGTATCTACTTTGGGGACAAAGAGCATTTTATCAGGTCATGAGATCACTGCATATAAGCATAAGCCTCATTCCATCAGGGACATGAAGCAGAGATGTTAATCAAACACCAATAAACACCTAGAAGAAGGATTAAAAACAGACAGGCATTATTGATTGGGCAGGAAATGAGGTCAGACAGTGGTTTCTAAGGAAGGAGAAAATCATACAAACAATTTTGTCTATAACACAGAAGAGTTCCTTGAAAATTTATCCTATATAATAAAAGGGTAATATGCAAATTGACCCTAACAGCAGGACCACTGGGAATGACTGGTCACTATGACACAAACTGACCACCAGAGGGCAGATTCTCAATGCAGGCACTGCCCCCTGGTGGTCAGTGCGCTCCCACAGGAGAAGCTCTACTCAGCCACAAGCAAGGCTGCCAGCTGCCAGCACAGCAGTGGTGGCGGGAGCCTTTCCTGCCTCCTCAGCAGAGCTAAGGATGTCTGACTGCAGCTTAGGCCTCCTTCCCACTGGCAAGTGGACATCCCCCGAGGGCCCCCGGGCTGCAAGAGGGATGTCTGGCTACCAGCTTAGGCCTAATCCCCCAGGGAACTGGCCTAAGCCAGCAGGTGGACATCTCCTGAGGGGGTCCCAGATGGCTAGAGGGCACAGCCTGGGCTGAGGGACCACCCCCACCCCAGGTGCACAAATTTTTGTGCACCAGTCCTCTAGTATACATAATAAATATATTATAACTTTTATATCATATAATATATAAAAGATATGTGCATAATACATATTATAATTATAACATAATTTTTACATATTATATTTATGTATTTATTATATGTTTGTGTACATAGATATTGAATATGTAAATATAAAAATGTGGCAAAAAGATAAAAGATTCTCTACTTGCAATATGTAGGAAAGTTAACTGGAGTATAGATATGGAAGCAGTGAGATATTTAGATGTTCATTGAATGAATGAATGAGAACTGCAGGTATTATTCAAAATTGTTAACTGATAATATGCAATCTAAAGAATGTAGAGACCATTGAACTAAAGAATTTTCCCCAATTCTCATTCAGGAATCAAAACTGTTTCCATCCAAACCCCATCTCCTTTTCCTTTTTCTAGCCCTTCACCCATTTCCACCTACTTGTGAGGGCTCCTCATTCGCCAAACAAAAGCTGCCTTGCTCCTCAATTCTGTGTTTTAGAGATGTTCTTCCTGTTGTCTCTACTAATCTCCAACTCATCCTTCAAACTCAATTTAAATGCTGCATCGCCTGTGAATTCTTTCCTAACTCTTCCCACTGCCTCTTCCCTCATTTCAGAGTATCTTGTACAAATGTTCATGATAGCTCTGATCACACTGTTGTATAACCCATTTTTGAGTCTGTCTCCCCCTTTCTCTACTTAAGACAGTGCAAATCACAAAGTGGATGCTTAATTTTTATTTGTAAAAATAAATGAACAAAATAATGGATGGATGGAAGAGGAACAAAATGAATGAATGAACGAGTGAATATTTTCAGTTTCTGGATGGACTCCTGACCTCTCTCCCCTTTCTTCCCCTTCCCCTCCCTTCTCTTCCCATCCAGACTTTACTCTCCTTTGACTGTCCCCATCCCCAAAAGTCTGCCTGATTCACTCTCTTACCCTTCTTAACTTTTCATCCATTACTCTCTTGTCTACTCTTTGCTTCTTTCTTATATCTTTCTCACCACTCCCAAGCCCTTCCCTACTATCCTCTATACCTAATCGTCTGACCTATGTGTTGTTTCCCAAATGCTTTTTTGAATCTGAGTCTCTGACTGATCCCTACGATATATATATTTGCCTCTTTTTCACTCAACCTTCAGAATTCGTGTCTAGCATGCTCCCCCCGTCCCTACTTCTTCAGCAAATCTTCTTGTACAATCAACCTAGACTCTTTAAGAGAGCCATTCAGGAATCAAGACAAGCTAAAGCAGGACTCCCAACCAGGATGTGCCTCCCCGCCTTGCTGGATGTTCATTTCCACTTGGTGCCCTTGCAATGCTCCTGGAAAGCTTCCCACTGTTCCTGCTCAGCTTCCAAGCCACATGCTGCGACACAGGGGGTCTGTGTCACACTCACAATTAACTAACTACTGTACTTAGGCTAATCTCAGCCTAATTGATGGCTGCTGGAGTCATCGGTGCTGATGGAGCAGGACCGTTCCTGCTCAGGGAGCTCTGCTTCCTCCAGACTCAACCAGGTTGAACAAGGAGGTGGCATCACCGGGCCTCCCTCAGAGCCTGCGGAATTCTTAGTTCAATCACAGGGGATTGAGTATGAAGATGAATTCAAATTTCCCAGCCTTCAGGGACTCTTGGGAAGTACATGCTGGGGTCTCAGCTCCAGTCCTTCCCCCACCTCATCCAGAGGTACCTTCAGGAACCTGCAACATGCAGGGGGCCATCTAACCAGGTAAATTTGCTGACAATTAGTAAAGCTGACATTTTACTGGCAAAAATGTTTCCAAGTTCTCTATTCATTTCCTTCAAGGATTAAGGTAACATAAGCACACAGTTTAAAAGCACATGTAAAATTAAAATTTCCCATTAATAAAATATTACAAGCTGATCAGAGATTTAGAAAATACCAAAGACTGAAAGGAAACAACCCCCCCTAAAGGCTATCTCCAAAATAATTTTGACACATTTCCCTCCAGTCTTTCTCTACACAGCCATTTTCATTCTCGATGTTTGCATAGTTTCTATCATTCTGTGTATGCAATTGTGAATCTTGATTTTTTGAAAATGATTATTTCCTAAGTTATTCCTTGCCTGTGATTGGTATCGACATACATCTTGAATATAGCATCATAAGCTCATAGTGAACATTTACTATGGCCCCTAGTACATATTACCATGTTATATATTGTTTTCAAACTTGAATCCACACACCAATCCTATAAGGTGCCAGGACACCCACTGCTTCCCAGCCTTCCTCTGTCACTACTGCAAACCCTGAGATGATTTAACTGCTCGCTCTCACACCTCTCATCACCTTTGAATTGCCAACCACCTTCCCGGGTCCTCACCAACCATTCTTCTGGACACAGCACATGCTCTTCCATTTCCAGTCCATGCAGCTCAATGCAGAGTAGATTCCTTCTGAACTCTGTGGCACTGTTCAGAGAGGGATGGTGAACTGATGTTTATTTGACCTTGAACCTCCCATTCCTGCCACACTATCTGGCATAGAAAAGGCAAATGAATTCTGTACCTGAGTTTTGTCAGCTTATGTTCCTCAAATACCTCAAGGGGGAGGGAAGTCCTATCTCAGCACAGAGTTTTGAGGATAAAATATAATTTAAGAAGGCAAAGGTGGCCTGCAGGTTGAATTGTGCAATGTGCATGGAAGGAAATAGTCTTGTCCTCGTTATCACGTATAATGGTTAACTTTATGTGTCAACTTGACTGGGTCATGGGTGTCCAGCCATTCGGTCAAACATTACTGTGGGTGTGTCTGTGACGATGTTTGTGGATGAGATTAACATCTGAATCAGTAGACTGAGTCAAGCAGAGGCCCGGTCCAGTGTGAGTGGGCCCCACCCCATCAGCTAAAGGCCTGAGTAGACCCAAAAGGCTGACCCTCCCTCCCACAAGTGGAAGAAAGTTCCTGCCTGGCTACCTAGGGGGCTGGGACACTGGTCCTTTCTTGCCTTTAGACTTCTGGGGTCTTGAGCCTGCAGCTTTCAGACTAGAACTCCACCAGCAGCTCTTCTGAGTCCCCGTTTGTCAGCCTCAGGTCTCAGGATGTGTCAGCCTCCACAGTCACATGAGCCAATTCCTATTTCTTTGGAGAACCCTGACTGACAAGACGTGGTTACTCCTAAGACCAACACTCGGGAATTCTTTACTCCTGGGAAGCTCCCACTGAGACCCAGGCCATGGGGAACAGACTAAGAAACTACTCTGGGGAACCTGAGCAGGTGCGCGGTATGGACACTGGAATAGACTGGGCATATGGGGACCAGACAGGGAGAACAGTAAGGCCAGAGGCACAATCCAGATTTCTACTGAGCAAGAAACCTCCGAACTGTCCCCAAAACCAGGGCAGTCACAACTCCTGGGCAACCAGCTTTGGGGATGAGGCACGGCCAGCCACACAACCACAGCCACCATCTGAGGGTTTGAGTTTGCCGCTTTGTGTTGCGATGGATCAGAACGCACTCAGATTATTTCAGGAAACATCACAGAACCAGGAGCAAACAATTAAATACTTGGTGTGCGGCACAGGGCTTGGGCATCCCAAGTATTCCAGGAAAAGGTCCAGAGACACAGGGTGAGTTTGGGCAAGTGGTGCACCCCGAAAGTGATGAGAAAGGTCAGTGTTTTTAAGTGGTAGATCCAGCTTGGATTGACAGCAGGAGGGACATAATGTCTTAAAGAAGTCAGGTGGTTTATTTAACTCACAATATTCCACATGCAAGTGAAATCATATGGTGCTTGTCTTTCTCTGACGGGCTTATTTCACTTAGCATCATAATCTCCAGGATCACCCATGCTGTTGCAAAAGATAAGACTGCTTCTTCTTTACAGCTGCATAGTATTCTATGATTTAAATGTACTACAGCTTTTTATCCACTCATCTACTAATGGGCTCTTGGACTGTTTCCATATCTTGGCTTTGTAACTAATGCTGCAATAAACATAGGGGTGCATATATATTTTTTTGAATTTATGGTTTTGTGAACCAATGTCATCCCAATAAATTCAATAAATAAAGGACAGTACTTGTTCAAAGGATAATGGTTGTGCTATTAAAAATTTTATCTTAAAGATAGATCCTAAAATATGTGATATCCAGAAGTTAAAATAATGGAATCACAGGAGTGAATGGAAATATAGATGACAGAAAGGTAGCCAGGAGTTCATGACTATTGCAGCTAAGGGGTGAGTACACTATCTTCTTCTTGCTACGCTGATATTTTAAAATTATCCACAATAAAATCTTTATCAAAAGAGAGACTCTAAAAAAGAAGTCAGGCAAACTAAAGACTCTAAAGAATCTCAGAAGGAAGGGGAGAAGGGGAAGAGATCAATCAAAGAACTTATATGCATACTAGATGCTCGGTGCATGAAATTCGTGCATGATAGGGTCCCTAGGCATTGCTGGCAATCAGGGACAATTGGGGCCTTCTGACTGCCAGCCGGGGCCTTCCTTCCCTAGGTGCTGGCTGTGGCCAGGGCCTTCCTTTGTTCCGCAACACCCCCTGGTAGTCAGCGCACATCATAGTGAGCAAATCAAATTCCCAGTCAAACTCCTGAGGGGACAATTTACATAGATAGATAGATAGATAGATAGATAGATAGATAGATAGATAGATATAGATAGATAGATATAGATATGCATAGCCCATGGACATAGGCAATAGTGTGGTGAAGGCCTAAGGCAGGGCAGGAATCCGGTGTAGGGGGACAGGAGGAGGAAAAAAAAGGAGACATCTATAATACTCTCACAATAAAGATTTAAAAAAAATAAAGACAAGTTTTTGCATCTCTTTCTTAATTTTTAAAATTTGAAACTAAGCATCCACTTGAAAAGCATTTCTCTCTAGAAACCTGTGCAGGAGAAGCCCTGGACTTAAGTTGAAAACCAGTGCTTCCAACACAGCTTTAGGCTGCAGCCCACCCTGAAATGCACGCCCCTGAAGCTTATCCCCCTTCCCTTACAACCTGTCCTCAAACTTTAACTAAAGCCCTTTTTCATTAACGCGCCTTGGTCTGTGGAGGAGAGAAAAGAAACATTCTCCGCAGCCCATTGTCTGGCGTGATGGGTTTTCAGGTTTGACTCTGGGCTCTCCCAGTCTCATGAAACCACTCATCCCTGGGCTTGTCAAGGTCCCTGGGAAACCTGTCCACAGAAGGCAAAGATGCAGGGAAGGTGAGTGGCCTGACCTGCAGGGAAGCTCTGCTCGCGCATTGATCTGGCTCCTGAGTGTCCTAGAGGGACCAGATAAACGAACTCAGCCTTGCCTGGAAAGGGTCTGTGGAGCCTCCACAGAAGAGCATCTTGAATCGATCATAAAAGGCACCCTCATGATAAAGGACAGACCAGACGATCAATGCTGGGTCTGGGCCAAGTTGGCTGGTGGAGCCAGAGGAGAGTTACTCAGTTTCAAGGTCACCTGCTCGAATTAAGAAAGGTTACACGTAATACATTAGGCTCAGTAGCCTGGGTTGATCTCGTGAGCATATATACTCTTACAGAGGTATTTATGCATTAGTTGAAAGAAGATATCTTCTGAAAGAATTGGTTTTTCAATATAATTTATACTGCTTTAAGCTATGGCACCTTTATAGATTTACATAACCTCTTTGTTAAGTAGAAATTAAAGTGCTTTGGGTGCAAGTGAGAGAAAGCCATCTTAAAAGCCTAAGGAAGAAAAAGAATTTGTTGACTCCCTGACTCACATCATTAAAAAGTCTACAAAATTACAGAAGTTAGGCAAGGCCAGATGCTGGCATTCAGTCTAAATCTCTGAGATTCTGTTACTCTCTCCAGTTCTCAGATATGTAGGGTTGGACCATGCGAAGGAAAGAATTGACTGGGAGCCCCAGAACCACAGTTCACTTCCAATGAAAATAAGTCTTTCCAAAAATCCCAGCAGAAGTCTCCACGGAGGAGCTAATCAGTCCAGTTTGAACCATAGTTCTTTTCCCCCCCAGTATATTTTTATTGACTTCGGAGAGGAAGGGAGAGGGAGAGAGTGATAGAAACATCAGTGATAAGAGAGAATCATGGATCGACTGCCTCCTGAACACCCCCTACTGGGAATGGAGCCTGCAAGCCAAGCAATATGCTCTGACCGGGAATGGAACCATGACCTGCCAGTTCATAGGTCAATGCTCAACCACTGAGCTACACTGGCCAAGCTGGACTATACTTTTATATCTCTAAAAAAAATCACTATGGCAAGGAGAATAGGATCCTATCTAATAAAAGAGTAATATGCAAATCGACCATTACAAGATGGCTTCCCCCATGTGGTCAAAGATGGCCGCCACAAGATGGCCAACAAGGGAGGGCAGTTGTGGGGACCCAGGCCTGCAGGGGAGGACAGTTGGGGGGGACCATGCTGGCAGGGGAGGGCAGTTAGGGGCAATCAAGCCGGCACAGGAGCAGTTAGGCATTGATCAGACTGGCAGGGGAGTGGTTAGGGGCAATCAGCAGGCAAAAGGTCGGGAGCCAGCAGTCCTGGATTGTGAAAGGGATGTCCGACTGCCCATTTAGGCCCAATCCCATGGGCAGTCAGACATTCCTCAAGGGGTCCCAGATTGGAAAGGGTGCAGGTTGGGCTGAGGGACACCACCCCCACCCCCACTCCCAGTCTGTGCACAAATTTGTGCACTGAGCCTCTAATATTCTTATAAAAAGAGAGAGAAGGAAGGAGATACAGTGGTAAAATGGGTGCTTTATAGATCAAAGGACCAGATGTCTGCACTTACTTCCTTTTCTATGTTGTCAGAACCCAATGAGATAACCACTATGGCATTGTGTTGGAAAATAAAAATTCTTACAAAAATTCAAAGATGCCTGGCACTGAACCTGGGGGTAGTAAATGTTAATGTTTTATGTGCTGGTGTCCACAAATAGCTAAGAGATAAATGTGAGATCTTTTCTTGAATTTTCTTCCCACATTGAGTCGTAGAAAGATACAGTTTCTGGAATAAGGAGACCTGAGTTCAAATCTGGGCTCTTCTGTGTTACCAGACATATGATCTAGGACACAGACTATTAGCTCACAGGACTGTTAGGAAGAGGAAAGGACACACAGCACATGGGAATACTCTGCAACCAGAGAACTGTACACAAGCATATGAGGAAACAGTGAGAGTTGTGAAGCCAGGTTACAGCATAAAGAGGAATGGGCAAATGCAAACAGCTAGGAGCTGAAATTCTCCCCAGATGGGAAGCAGCATAGCTTCGAGGCCTGAGGTGGGAAGGCCAGAGAGACAGAACCCTCTAGGGTGACTCTCAGTCACAGAAGCAGGGCAGCCTGGGACAGTCACTGATGCCAGATGCGTTAGTGGATGCTTTAAGTGGAGAGAGACCAGGCTGGAGACTTCTTAGCCACACCAGCTTCTCTCCTCCATCCTACATCACTCTGGTATCAGCCTTCACTTTGTTTCCCTTGGGAAGAGTGCAAGAATGAGAAGACTCCTACAAAGCAAAGGCAATCTGGAAAACAGAACTTACTGTTAGCACCTCTTTATCCAATGGTCAAGGTACCCTGGATAGTCCTGGTCTACTAGACCTGCCTTTAGGGCAGCTGGGACTGGCAGGGAGAGAGAAGTCAGCGAGGGGAATTGGAATGATTTGATGCCTTCTACACTGGACTCTTGGATGTAATCTCATCTGGTGGGCTCTGCCAGATAGAAAGAAAGAGCATCCCCACTTTGGGCTACACCTAACTCATTGATTCCATTGAAATACTTTATTCTTATTCTCTAAACATCAGTAGTGTTGCTCAGTACTATACTACTAAAAGCCACTGAGCTCCTACTTGTGCCAGGTCCTGTGCTAGGATCAGGGGTGTGAAGGGGAGTAGTACTAGGTTCCTGACCTCCCCAGGAGCCAAGCAGGTGAGTGCAGCATAGCAAGAGGAAGCCACATCAGGGAAAGCCCAGGGGAAGTGGAGGAACATGGGCATGGTGGCAAACCCAGCCCAAGGAGGCATTTCAAGGACACTCCCTTACCGAGGCGATCGCCGAGCACATTACCGAGGCAAAGCCATTCAAGAAGGCCACGGTGTGGGCAAAGGCAGAGGAGAAGCAGCAGAATATGTGTAGAGATTATTAAAAGATTTGTTTTGCCAGAGGGCAAGGTGTGAAGTGGGAATTCGGTTGTTGAGGAGGCAATATCCTGAGGGCATGCAGTGCGTGCTAAGGGGCATGGACCTTATCCTGAGGTTGTTAGGGGGCCGATGAAGGATTTAAGTGTAGTGTCAGGATCTTATTTTTATTTCAGAAATATCTCTTATGGTGCCTGCATGGAGGATCTTTTGGAGGTGAGCCTGGGTATAGAAGATAGAAAGCTAGAGCCATAATTCAGGTGAAAGATAATGAGGTTTTGAATCAAGACAGAGCCCTGATAGGAATGGGAGAAGAAAATTAATTAAAAGATACATGTAAGGTGAAACTGGCCAGACAGGCATCTGATTGAATGTAGGATGGAGGGAGATGACAGAATCAAAACCAATTCCTAGGCTTCTGCTGCCAGGGACTGGTGGTTCCATTCCACGAGTTAGCGAGCATGGGAGGGGCAGGTTTGATGGGGACCAGGGCAAGTTTGATTTGGGATATTTTGAAATAGTGGTGTTCATGGAACATCAAAATGGAGAGATCTGTGAAGTGGTTGAGGAAGATATAAAGATGAATGTTGTCAGACAAGAGGTGATAGTTAAAAACCACAAAGGATGAGTGCCTGCCCAAGGATAACTTAAAGACGGATAAAGAAGTTAGCTGAGTATGCCAAGAATCTGAGGGGAAGCCCTAACCGGTTTGGCTCAGCGGATAAAGCGTCGGCCTGTGGACTGAAGGGTCCCAGGTTCGATTCCGGTCAAGGGCATGTACCTTGGTTGCGGGCATATCCTGGGGGGGCATGTGTGCAGGAGGCAGCTGATCGATGTTACTCTCTCATCGATGTTTCTAACTATCCTTCTCCTTTCCTCTCTGTAAAAAATCAATAAAATATATATTTAAAAAAAAAGAATCTGAGGGGAAGGAGGAGAAGGTAGAGCAGATAAAAGATTCCAAGGGAAGAATGGTCAAGAAAGGAAAGAAGACAGGAGTTTCAAGATGGAAGGAAGTGAGGCATCAGGTGGGGGAAGGACTCAGCAGCTCCTCGGGGTGTGGTAGTGAAGAAGTCACAGAGGAGGAAAGTGATTGCAGTCAAGCATGATCCGTTTGGGGGAAGCCAATTAATAGCATCTCTATCTTCCCAGCCTGCGGGCAGAACCGAAGTGAGAAATTAAGACACAAAAGATCAGGTGGAAAGCAAAATGTGGCTTAGAAGTGTGTCGAATGGGCTTGCTACTTGCTCCTCTCCCTGGAGCTGAGCTCCTCCCCTCTCCAGTGTAGTTTTCTTGGTTGCAGAGTTGAATATGCTGAGAAAGCTTACTGCCGGGATGGACAGATAAGCCTGAAAGAAGGGGAAGAAAGGGTTGAGCAAGCAGCTTCACCTTTCCCCAATATCATCAAGCAGATGCGTTTATCCATCCATAGAGAGGTGGAGAGAACTGTGAAGTTGCTTTTCAGTAAAACTCCATCCTGAGAAGGAAAGATAAAATGAGAGGAGAAATGAAGAGGCTCCTAATGCAGACAACTCTTGCTGGGAACACTGGGAAGGGCAGGGGAGAGCCTGGAGAGAGATTTGAATGACTGAGTCACATGGATGTCTTCCACTCCAGACCCTTTCATGTTGTCTTCCTGGTGGGCCCTGCCTCAAGGCCGACTCCTTTATCTCATGAAACAATACCCGCCCTGTTGCCAGAGGGAGGTTGCATTGTCTCAACAGAGCTGAATTGGCAAAGGTGGTCCTTCTGCCCCAAACACTGTGTTCTGTGGTGGCAGGAAGAGCACTGAGCTTGGCGTGAGATTATCCCGACTCCAACACCAGCTCCTTCACTTACTTTCTATATCACCTCGAGTCCATCTTCCATCACTCTGAGCTCAGATGGCCCATCTCTGAAATGGAAATGACTGGCGATCTCTCGCAGAGTGGTTTCTAAGATAAAGTCCAATGAGGTCAGATCAGATTAGGTTAATGTCCATAGGAGAATGGAAATGAGACCTCAGCGCATAGCTCAGGTGCTCAAGAAATGCTTATTGATTCCAAATCCATTTACTGGCAACAATGCTCTTCTATAAAAGGGTCTAAGAATGACAATTTAGGACAATTAGATAGGACAGTTAGTATACTGCTGTCCCTCTGGGAAGATTCCCTTTTTGTTTACAGAGAAGAAATACCAGACCAGGAGTCGGGCTGACTGCTCTGAGCACAGCAGTGCCTTGTCTGGATCATTCTTTTCTAGAAAATGTTGTCTCATTACCTAGACATGATATAACTCAAGGGATTATATTAACATTGCCCCAAATTTACAAGAGACCTGCTATGTAATGTAGGTGCTGATATATGTTTAACAAGTCTCCTGGTTAATTGGGGATAAAATTCAATATGTTGTATTTATTTACATCCTCTTTCCCTTAACAAAATCTTTTTTCTAATCCAATTACAAGGCAGCTGAGTGGTTAAGAACACACAGCCCAGCCACCAGAGTGTGAATCCTGGCTTCTGCACTGACAAGTTGTGAAACCTAAATTGTGGGATTAAACCTTTCATGCCTCAGTTTCCTCATTTGTAAAATGGAGTATAATATAACTGCCAGCCTTAAAGTGTTATGAGATTAAATGGATAAATATTATGTTTATATTGTGCTTAGAATAGGGCTAGTGGAAAAGCTATGGAATATTGTTACCGGTATATCTTAGCTAGAGGCAAGGCATTTCTCTAGACTCTAGGGGAATTTCAACTAGTGGTAAGAAAGGAGATTCAAATGCTGAGATTCTAATCCTAGCTCTGGCCCTCATCAACTATTTCATTTCAGGGGAGTAATATTACTCTGTTAGCCTCAATGTCCTCATCTATGATATAAAAGCAATAATCTGCACCTCAAAGGGTCATTGTAGGGATTTAACACGATGATTTTGTAAATCTTCCTATCATACAGAAGAGGTGCAATGATTTCTTTTTTCTTCTATGATGAATCAGCCCATGTATTTTTTTCCCTATGTACTGAGTAAAAATGTGAAACCAACATGAAAGAACACTTGGGGGAATTTTGTCCAAGAGGTTTCAGAGATGAAAAACAGAAGGAGAACTGACTTTGAATTTGTCTTTAAAGCCCAGTGAACAGATTTAGTCATGATTTTTCCAGACACTAATTTGCCTAAGCTGATTTGAAAACTGTGTAAAACGTCTTCTACGTTGACCCTAAACTTGAAATGTGGGCGCGTCCATCCCAGAACCCTTTCGTGTAGATGATGCGGATATTGCACTAACTGTGACAACTCACCTTGACGATGGCCTTTGGATTCCTGTACAAGGTGCTTTTGAAGCCCCAAAGTGTCTATGCATCTGACCTGAGGGGGTGGCTGTTTGAAGATGACTTTGAAATTCATCTGGCTGCCCTTCCAAGACACTCAAACTGTCCCCTTACAGACTCACTGTACCAACATCCATTTAGAAACATTTCTTTTGAAATTTACTCATCTGGGCAATCAATTTCTCATTGGAAAATGCAGAGTTTAGGTTATTAGAGATTATTAAGGAAATATATATGAGATGAAGGAAGGGTGTGGATTGTCAATATTTTCAGGACAGGAAAGCTTTCTTCCAGCAGTAAGGCCTCCTGGGGAATCTGATGGTTACTCTCCTACAGGCGGGAAAGAAGAGGAAAATAGTGGACCCCTACCCCTCCCACCCCCAATCACCACCATTAGTGAGGAGCACAGCAACATGTAAAGAGACCTGTCTTTATAGGTGTCTGAACAGCATAGGTTAAGGGAAAATGTTGAGACGTATTGGGTTGCACATTTTCAGTAGTAAGGCAATTGACAAAGCACAAGTTGACATGCTTGACAGGTAATATTCACACCCCAAATCTATCTTTTATTAGTGAGAGTGAAAGATTGTTCGAGTTGGCTTAGCCTCGATTTCTCCATCCATAAAATGGGAATGAATAATAACTATGTTACAGAAGAGTAAGTGGGAGATTGAATGTCAATCATGAGCATAATAACACAGGATAAAGTACTCAAAATATTAGATTCCGTATCTTTATCATCCTGCACCTATGATTCAATGAGCAGAGATTACAGCCTTGCATACTTCACTCCATGTTAGGAAGGAGTTCCTGACATTGGGGTTTCCCAGCAATGGAATGGATTGTTTCACAGGACCCTGAGTATCCTCTCCCTCAACTCCCGTTGTTTCCTGTCATTCCTGGGAAATATTCAAACTTAGACTGAATACTCTGCTTCTGTGACCATTTTAAACAACAGTGAGCAAGGAAGTTGGATTAAATGCCATTTAAATTCAAATACATGAACAGTCACTTGTGATTTTTAAAATTCCTTAATGGATAAACTAGATGCTGCTGAAGACATCACAGGAGTTTTTTGGTTTTTGTTGTTTTTTTTTTTTAATTTTTTTTATTTCATTGCTTAACCCAGAGAAAGAGAAAGATGGGGAGAGAGTTCTAGTGACATCACTTAACCTCAAGGGCATCCACCTCTTTGAGGCCATTGAATTAGTTGCTTTAATGTGTAAAGACGGAGGTTGCATAGTGTCACCACTCTCAACAGAGAAAAACTATTCAAAAAAATGGTTTCTTGTGTCCATGACTCCAAAACAGCGGGCTTGACTTCTTGTTCTCTGTCGATGGACTTTAACTAACGTCAGTATTTATTAGAGGGAGGGAGAATAATCCAGTGTGTTTGGGTTGCTGTTGCATCTCTTACTTAGAGAGAAAGCAAGGCTTCATGGTGAAATCCCAAGGGTGAGGCCCATCCCTTCCTCTCACAGCTTTATGTCTTGGGCTAATCACAAAATGCCCCTGCGATTTTAATTTCCTTATCTCCAAAGTACAGATGAACTTTTAAACACCTGGGAGAGCTGTTGTAATTGAGATCTGATTTTCAAATGCGTTTCCTTGCAAAATGGCATAGCCACTGGGAACGAGTGTTTGTGGTTTCTTAGAAAACTAAACATACTTGTACCATATGAGCCAGCGATCACACTCCTTGGTATTTACCCAAAGGAGTAGAAAATTTGCGCCTATACAAAAAACTCTCAAGCAGGGGTATTTACAGCAGCTTCATTCGTAATTGCCAAAACTCGGAAGCAACCAAAGTGTCCTTCAATCAATGAATGGATAAATAAACTATGGGACACCCAGAAAATGAAATATTAGTGAGTACAAAAAAGAAATGAAAAGACATGGAGGAATCTTAAATGCACTTTATTAAGTGAAAGAAGCCAATACTGTATGATTCCAGCTATATGACATCCTGGAAAAGGCAAAACTATGGAGACAGTAAAAAAAATTTGTGGAAGCCAAGGGTTGGGAGGTGTGGGAGGGGTGAACAGAGGAAGCACGGAGGATTTTTAGGGTGGTGAAAAAATTCTGCATGATACTATAATGATGGACACATGTCATTGTACATTTGTCTAAACCCATAGAGTATAAACACTAAGAGTGAACCGAAAGGTAAACTATGGACTTTGAGTAATTATGATGTTAATGTAGGTTTATCAGTTTCAACAAATGTACACTTCTGGTGGGGATATTAATCATGGGAAGCTATGCATGTGTTAGAGATGGAATATATGGGATATATCTGTTCCTTCCTCTTAATTTTGTTGTGAACATAAAACTGCCCCCCCCCAGAAAGTCTTTTAAAAATATGTTACTTGAATTGCTATAGTTCTGCCAATGAAAGAGGTGTAAAGGAACCAAGTAGACAAAACGTGGGGCCCCTTACTCTACAGTGTCCAATGTAGCTTTGTATTGGCTTAGGATTTCTTTTCAAGAAAGAATTTAAAGATTTTTAAAGTTTTATCTCATTCATTTATTCATTCACATCCTCATGTTTACTCTGCCCTGCTTTGCCAGGTACTTTCCTAGACCCTGGGGGTATAACAGCAACTTGGACAAAGTCCTGGCAGTCACGGGGCCACATTCTGATGGTATAATGCTCACAAGATGTTGAAGGAAATAGAAGGGAAAGTGGTTATTATTTTACTAGAGACTTAGCTCTCAGAAAACCAATAAGTCTGGCTGCTATTTGAAGAGCATGCAAAATCAGTGTGTGGAAGCCAAATCTCCATGTCAGGTTTCTCAAGAAGTTGTGCCCATCTGGCTAAATACATGTTTGCTTTTAGGGAAGAGGACTGTCAAATGCAAGCCTGGCACCAGGGGACTGGTCCCAGCATCCTTCCCTCAGCTAGGCACCAGGTTACTCGACAAACATCTTCTTTGAAATTTGCAAACTTCCCCACTGTCCACTCTTTAATTGTATCAGTGCTTCATCTTCATTCAAAGGCTGTCCATGGATTGCCTTGGGGCAGGTTTTCCCTAAGCTTGGGTCAGTTCCATACCACTTTCAAGATTCTTTTCTCCTTTTTGCCATATCCATATACAGGCAGTCCTCAGGTTACGTCAGACTCAGCCTACGTCATTTCATAGTTACATCACCATCTCCCATTTATTTATTTTAAAAAAAGTTCTGTCTTTTCGACATATGTACATATGTGCTTTATGTTTTTTATTATTTATTTAACACAAGTAAAGGTCAGAAATTGTTATCTTTCTTTTATTTTGTTTTTCTGTTTCACTTCATTACTGCTGTGCACATGCTCCATGTGAGCGATGTAGGTACTCATGTAGGCGAGTTCCGACTTACGGCGAAAACCTCGTTACGTCATAGGAACGTATCTCCGACGTAACCCGAGGACCTACTGTATATACCTCCATTTTATTATGTACTCAATATGTAGGTGTAAATCTGTTCACATATTACTCAGATAAATTTTCTTCAACAGGACTATCTAGAACATAAAAACCTGGAACCACTTTCCCCAAACGGGAAGGTATAAATAGGGAATGAATACTACATGGCGGAAATAATGTTATTAAACCCTAAAGTGCTTCCTGCTAAGGATTCTGAGCCCGAGAACTGCTCTCTCCATTGGTTAAAATGTTGTCAGCTGGGATCAGAGCACTGCTCTCACTACGCTGATCCTAAACTGGGCCTTTTTGGTTGCCTTGATCAGAAACCTGGAAAATGAAAAAGGACCGTCTTGGAATGCTGCTCAAGGTTATTTGAGTCCATGGCTGCACACACCTGCATGCATTTCAAGCACGTCACTCAGGTCCCACTGGCACCCAGTTGCCCCCGTTTGGGAAAGCCATATCTAGGGAGCAGGTCTTTCATAGACCTCTCAGTAGGCTTTCCGAAGCCCTGGCTCTAGGAGACAAGCGCTGTATATGCCTCCTCATGAGTATACAGTTGGGGGGGAAGGATATGGTGGGGGGAAGTCCCTGTGTCCCAGTAAACCACATGCCTCCCTTACAAGAGGGGTTCTTAGATTCTTCCAGTCAGAGGCATTCAGGGGATCCAGCATGGCAGGAGGAAAAGGAACCTGCTTTTCTCTGTTTGCCTGCAGTTTCTGTCATTTGCCCCAGCCAGGGCCTGCCTCGGGCATGGGTTCCACTCTCTAGATTGTTGATGTACTCCCAGGAGCAACCTCCTCACAGCCCTCAAGGATGCCCTAGGCAGCTTGCTAGTGCCTTCCCCCAGGGCCGAACATCTGCATCCCATCTCCATGGGGGCCTCTGACCTTGTGAACCACCACCATCCACTGGCAGTGTTCTCCCCTAAGAGGTCTGCGCCCAGCTCCTCAGGGCCCCTCTTCCAATTGCTTAGGTTACCGTGACCCCAACCCCCCCCCCTCACTCCCGTGTTCCTAGGCCCCACAGTGGTGGCTGCTTCCTACAGTTTCTATCTCTGTAGCACATCAGTGTTCCCTGTGGCTTTCTCACTTCTCCAACATCGGTTTCACCAAGTGCTTTGATCCAGTTCTCTTGGTTGAGCTATCTAGGGTCATCTCTGTTTCCTGACTGGACCTTGACTGACAGGCATTGGCTTGCATCTGTCTCACTAGAGGGAGCCCATGAAGAGATCATTATTGAGCACTCAGCCAATGTCTTTGGAAGGCTTCTTTTGTAGAAGAAAACAATGCTGCCTTCTCTCTATCGCTGCTGATCACCCCTTCCTTACTCTGACGCAGTGTCTCTGAAGGGACAGGGGCTGATCTGATTGGCTAGCACCGAAGACGATGGCTTTGCGTCATTCCTGAGTGGTCAGGGTTGCCAGGAGTCATGCATTCTTCTGCATCTACCTTTCCACTCTGTATTGAGTCAGACCCTTTCCGGGATCTAGCCATCTCTTTCCCCCACAGATCATTGAAAACATGCTAATGCTAAGATTTTGAATAAGAGAAAAATAGGAGTTTCGGGGCTAATAGAACATTTATCACTGGTCTACACATCGCGATTACTGGGTGCTCGGTTGGTCAATGATCATGTGGCACTGTGACATACCTTCCTATTGGTTTTTGCATGTTTTGTTTCCTTAGGAACCTGGTGGTGGTAGGCATTGTATTATTTTCTATGACTGCATATCAATCCACCCCCAAAGCCTAGTGCCTTAAAAACAACGACCATGTATTTTCTCGTAGTCCTGTGGGTTTGCAGTTTGGACAGGGCTCAACTGGGATGACTAGTTTGTGTCACCTGGGTTCATTCATGTATTTGTGTTCAGTTGGTGGGTCAGCCGAGGGCTGGCTGGCTCCAGATGCCTGGTGATTGGCAGCAGTGATGCAGGCAACTGGGCCGAATGCCTCTCTCCATCTAGCTAGTTAGTCTGAATGTCTTCCTATGGTGGCTAATCCCCAAAAGCAGGAAGAAAAAGAGAGCAAGCCCTAATGTTAATGTGACTTTCATGCCTTTAGTACCATTCCATTGTCCCAAACAAAGCAAGTCACATGACCATGCCCAGAGTCAATGTAGGAAGGACATGGGTTATAAAACCTTGAATGATTTGGGGCCATGCTTGCCTCTCCAGTTTTATCTCCAGATAGCTTTCCCCTCCCCAACCAAATCTCTTCCTTATTGCCTCTTATGTGCCTCAGTCCAACACTATCCTATGATCTAGTCTTCCTAAACTGATTGCATTTTCCTCCTTCTCTAAGCTTATCTGCATTGCCATCTCTTTGTCCATGCTATCTCCCCAGCCTTGGACTCCTTTTTTTTTTTCACTATCACCACTCCTCCTCTGCTTCTCATGACCAATTGCTGGTAATCCTTCAGCATCCGATAAAAATTCGACTAGGAGCTTTTTGCCAATCCTGAGACTGCATGAACTGTTCCTAAGATGTGTTTCCATGGCACCCAGCTCTTGTCCTATTATATAACATATGGAACTCATCTGGTTGCTTATCTGTATCTCCCACCAGACTATGAGCTTTATAAGGATTGAAACAATGTACGTTGGACAAGGAGAGAGTTCCCTTTCTGTGAACACAGCCCATCAAATTTGTTCTCTCTAAAGTTACTGAGGAAAGAGTTATCTAGAATAACAGAAAGTGCCTCTTGCACAGTGAGCAACCCCAGGATATTGAGATGTGGAATTTCCCCATTCTTTCTAAGTTCACCTTTGGTTAGTAGGGCCTTCCTGAATTTGAACTGTTCTTAAAAAGCAGTTTACCTACCCTACACAGTTACTCTAACATATTCCTTGGAGGTGTTACTAGGGAAGAAAAGTTTTAACCACTAAGATATAAATTTCCCCCATTTTATAAAGGTTTTATATTTGTAGACAGTAATGGTGGTGGTTGGGGGGGGGGGGAATGGCTAATGGAAAAGTTTGATGAAGTTTTTGTGCCATGTGTAACTCACAGCACCTTTCATAAAATCTCTACTTTTGAATGTTTTTGTGGTTTGATTTGGAAGTTATAATCAGCTCAAGAGCAGGGACTGCTCCCAGGGGTTCAGCCCAACAACACACATTATTCTCCTGCTTGGCCCACGCCTGTTAATGTTATACAGATGGACCCCATCTATATGCCTCTCTCTGACCTTTACACAGTACGCTACCTGCTAAATGAGTATGTGTATGTGTGTGTTTGTGTGTGTGTATGAATAAATGCACATATGGCTTAAACAATGGAAGAATTTTCCTAAACTGTCCCAAGGAAGTCTGCCCCCCCACATGCCCACATTCTCTTGGCTCCCACACACTGAGGCTGACGCCCCTACTTTCAAACTGTCTGTAGGCTTAACATCCCCACCACTGCCTGACAAGCCCTGCACCTCTGTCCTCCCAGCCCAGAACCAGTGCTGTTGAAGATGCTACTGCTTGGCCCCCATAGTGCTGAGGGTTCCCAATCTGAGCGAGAAATCACCATGTGAGGGGCTGAATCGAGCCTCGGGCATCTTCCCAAAGGGTGAAACTCAGTCGCTAAGACCATTTTCCTTTATCAGACATGTTCGATGCCTCCTTCTCTGTTTTTATTCCAAGTTCCCTGGAGCAAATTCAGTGCCCTCCACAGGGAAGGCACCCTTCCAGAGAGCTTGCCCCAATTTCCATACACCTTCCTTAGCACCTCCTCCTGTTTCCAATCATATCTCATTCGGCAGCCTTGATTTAGTTCTTCGATTCCCTTGGATGTTTTTGCCACATATAAAGGCCTTCCTCTCTCACTAGATTAGGGGGCTTCTGAAGAATAGAAACCATCTTTTCTCATCTTTATGGGACTCAGTATAGCACTGGACAAAAGCAGTTACTTAATACTTATTTAATTAATAGCTGTCTTAAAACCTAGCATTTAGTCATCATATTAACTACACTTATAATATAACTAGAGGCCCAGTGCACAAATTTGTGCACAGGTGGGGGCCAGGCCAGCAGGGGGAGGTGGGGGCCCTGTGGGAGATCAGCTGGCCCCACCCCTGGTGGGGGGTATAATTGGGGCAGGGCTGGCCAGGGGGAGAGGCCGTGAGAGGTTGGCAGGCCAGCCTCACCTCAGATCGGGCCAGTTGGCCTGCCACAGTGTGCATCATAACAATCGGTAGTTCCTGTTGTTCTGGTCATTCCAGTCGCTTGATATATATACATACCGACAATGTATTTAGCACAAATTATGTCTCTTAATTCTCCCCCAAATCCTAAGTGGTCATATCACTTTCTCCATTTCCCAAAATAAGCCTCAGAAAGAGTGTGCCACTTGCCCAAAGTCAGACAGTTTAGAAGTGGCTCTGAGGTGAAATATGATTAAAGGCCTGACTATGTGAATGTTTGCATTGGAAGTGAATGAATGAATAGGTGCAGCCTAAATGTACAGTGTGAACATGATCCTATCCCACCCACAAATGCCAAAACACAGCACAGCCCTGTGAGCTGCAGGTGCCCAGGGTCTGAGAGGCAGAGCTTGGGGAAACTTCACTCTCCAAATTGTTGCTTGGCTGATGGAGAAGACTGAGAAATTAGAGGAAGGGGGAAAGACAAAGACGCTGACAGTCTTGGTCTGCTCTGTTCATCTCTTTCTGGTTTGATACACATTTCTCTCCAACCCCAAAAGAAATAAAACAGACCTATCTTGCCTCCCTCTGCTCTTCTGAAACTCTCAAGCTCTTTCCCACAGGACCACAAAACTATCAAATGTCCACTGAAGAAGAAAAAACAGGAGGTTCTCTCTAGTTCACACCATAACCTGGGGGGCCACTCTTTCGATGAGGCTTGCTCTGTCACCTCAGCAATTACACTGTCTTCCAGAAATGCCCCACTGCCTCCAGCAGACTTCACGGTCACTGGAAGGGGTGACCTGGGACCCGGAGAGCCTCGGCCTATTGATGCAGGTGAGTGGGGCCCCGAGTTCTCTTCCAACAGTGGGTTTTACTGGTACTGTGAAGACCGGGGATGAAAGGAGTGCTGAGCTTCTTACGGAGCACACCATGGAGTGCCCCCAAAGAGCTGGCATCGGGGCATAGAGGGAGATGGGCTGTGTGAGGTGGGAAGCCGGAAGCTGTGCTCTCTCCAGCCAGGATGCTGGATTTCCCACGGAGGCTCCACATGCTACCCTCTCACCAGTCTCAGGAGCGCCCATGCTTGCTGCTGCCTCGTCTTCAAAATGTGCTTCTCTGATCCCTTCCCCTAAGCCATTCCAACCCAGACCTGTGGTCCCAGCCAAAAGACCACTTCCTCCAGGAAGCCTCCCCTGACCCTGCGATTTTTGTCAGGATACAGGAGTGGTTGAGGTGTGGGCACTGGCAACCCTAGACCTGGAGTTGTACCTACAGCTACCACTTCCTGGCTATGAGCTTTGGTCCAGTTACTCACCTCTCTGTGCATCACTGTCCCCTTTTAATATTGCATTGGGAACATCAAATGGTGAACATTAACTACTGTATGGCATATAACTCATGCGGAACAGTCTCTGCCGTATAATAAGAATTCCATAACTGTCTGTTGTTGTCAGTGTTGTTATGATTTTCCTTACTACACTCCTGACACTTGGAGGTATTTATTCAATATTTGCACTTACCTCTAGACTTCAAGATCCAAGAGGTTCAGTGAGTATGTCTGTCTCGGTTACTGCTAAATGATGACTGCTTAGCATGGCACATCAAAGACTGAATCGATTTTGAATAATGAGTGAATCAGTCAATGAATTCAAACACTGAAGTGACCCCAAACCCCTCTGAGAATATCTATCATGTTTTCTTTTAAAACCCTAGGGCCTAGCACAATTTGGGAGTTCTAATAGATAAGAAGTAAATAGCCTTTGGATGAGCAATGATACTTTTTGGGGGGATTATAAATACCAAACGCAATGTCAAGCATGTGCAAAAATACCAGAAGATGTTTGTTCTTGCAAACATGTGACATCCAATGAGAGACATCTCTGATAAACAGGCTCGCTGGGTTGCAACGTAAGGAAACGCAGATGAGAAGGACAGTGTGGCTGCCAAAGGAATAGGCTTCAGACAGGATAAGCCAGGTTGTGTGGGGGAGAAACCAGAACCTCACTACTTAGACAAACCAAGTGTTATTTCTGCTCTTCTGTCTGTCAGTGCTGAGCGGCCGGGAGGCTCAGCTCTCTAATCCCCCAGACACCAGGCGAACAGAGGCTAGACCATCCTATCGCCTTGCCATCTCAACACAGGACTCGACTTGGGGGTCTATAGCAGTAAGAAGGGCAGGAAGAATCACACACTCAGCAGCTCATAAAGAGAGACAGAGTCTTGGGCTCTGAGCTGAGTCACTACAACTGGATCTGAATCTTTTGTGCAATTCCTAGAAGGCAAAAGTCATTGAAACAGAGTGGACATGAAAATGCATTATATTAACAGCTGGCACCAGATTTTTTTAAAAGGAGAAAACTCTCTCTCTCTCTCTCTCTCTCTCTCTCTCTCTCTCTCTCTCTCTCTCTCTCTCTGTTTTAAAGAAATACTTTAGTGAATTTCTTGGGGTAGAAGGTAGGTCTTTGGAAACATGGATGGTGCAGGGGCTCTGCCATCAACAAAAATAAGCCATTCTGCTTATCGTGAGATGAAGAGAAGAATATAAAGGAAAATAAATCTCTTTTGTTCCTAGGAAGAGAAAGATGGCTAAGGGAGTGATGAGATATTAACTGTGCCCCAACTTTCCTCTCTTACATACATGTCTTCCTTAAACAACACATGGACGGCTTGAAAGAGCCTACTATGTGTGAGTGTGAGTGTGTGTGTAGGAGGTTGACCATGTGTGCGTCTGAGACACCATGCCCTAGAGGGTGAGACAGCCTGTAAAGCAAAAAAGCAGAAGACCAATGCCAAGGACAGCTAGGGAATGCGAAGGCCCTGAGAATTGTTACAAACATGGGGACAACACTCAGAACTTCTGGAGACTAGGATGGAGGCCAGAACACATCTCATTTGAATCACAAGAAGCGGGAAGAACTCTGGCTGGAATCTGGGGCACCTATAAATTAAACACTCATGAAACCTTTCATCTCTAGTGCCTTGTGGCTGTAACTGCCATATGCTAAAAATAAAAGCATCATGGGAAGCATGGGCTGGGGAAGTCATTCAAAACTGTGTGCAACCAGAGCACTCAGAAAACAGTAATATCCCTTGTTCAAATGCCAACAGACTTAACATAGCACCTGCAAATGCACCTAGACCATGGTCCACCCACAGCAGCATTACACCAAGGCCTTATGTCTCCTCTAACAATTTCATTAAAAATTAAAAATATGATCCTGGGTGTAGCCCTCTTCTTGAATCCTCTGCTTTAATGCGGGAGAAGTCTTCCTTGATTCTCTAGAAGTTTAATGTCTGGAAAGCACAGTATTTTTGAAGCCATCAAACCAGCCGTTGGATGCACTAGAGAAAGTGACTTCGTCTTCTGTTACAGGGTCTTCTTCGGTTATCAGAAAACTTGCTCCTGAACACATCAGAGCTCTGATGTGCTGGGAAACACTGTGGATGAACTTCTGTATTCCAGGGACATCATGTCCTCTTAACAGATCCCAGGAACTAATTCATGTCAATGAAATGTGAAGAGGCAGACACTATACTGTCTACTTGCTTCTTCTCTTCACCGGTCCTTTGGCTTTTTTGAAGGGTAAAATGGAGACTGCAGGGCTCTTGGAACCCAAATTACCTGTTCCACACCATGCTTTCCCAGGGAGCCATCCTTGGTATCTTGGGTAGAGAGCGAGAGGAGCTGTGAGAAAGCATGAAAAGACTCTTGTCAGAGCCCCTGACTCTTAAATATTCTGCTCCTCTTTCAAGATTGAGCTTTGTCTTAGACATTTAATTATATTTTCAGAAACTTGTCATTGTTATATCTTCACCTTTATTTATTTTTCATTAAATATATATTAAAGTGGGTGCTGTGTTTAAGCAGAGAATACAAGGCATGAATATTTATTAATATCTATTTGTTTTCTAGGCTAGCTCCTTCTCTAGATTTTGAAATCATCTAAGTCAAATACTCATCTCTCTCTCTTTGTGGTCTAAGTCATGGCCTGGCACAGAACAGGCTCCATAAAGCCTGTTGAATGAATGTAGGACACTACAGCTTATGTGATCTGCAGACAAAAGCTCATGTTCTAGACCCAGAAAGAGCCAAATGTGAATCTCTGTTCTACCACAGCTATAGCCTGAGACATGTTACTGAACACCACTAGCCCCTGATTCCTTACATGTGAAATCAGAGCAACAGCTGTTGTTGTGACAATTAAATTAGATAATGTGTATTAAACATTTAGCACAGTCCCTGGTACAATTCATGTGCTCAATAAATGTTAGTTGTTGTTATTATTATTCCTAGAGGCCTGATGCACGAAATTTGTGTGAGGGACTTGGCCTTCGGCCTCTGCCTCAGCCCCTGTGGCTTTGTTGGAAAGGTCATCTGGAAGGACATTGGGTCTAATTAGCATTTATGCTTTTATTATTAGAGATTATAAATATATAATAATAATATGAATAATAAGTATATGAGGGGAAATAATAAATATGAATATGTGTCTTGCCCTCAATTTATATACTGATAGACCTAAATGATACCATGTAACTGATCTTTTTACAGATGGGGAAACCTACTCTCAGGGATATAGAGAGATTTGCTCAAGATGGATTTAATAAGTGACACACCATGACTAGATAAGTGTTCCCTGGTCTTGCTGTCCCTTCCAGTCTTTTTCTTTACCTCTCACTCCCAGGCAAAGTTCAGACAAAAGAAATAGATGCTATGCTGATTCAAAGTCAAACAATTTCACATGCTTTTCTATGTGCATTACTGGTGAGCCTTTCAGTACCCATTGAAAAGATATGTCAAATATTATTACCTCCACAAAGTGGTAAGGGTTCTTTACATTATAAGGAATAGATGACTCAACATAAACCAGATTGAACCATTGAGGAGACTGTTGATTCATTTGATAGGAAAGAGTGAAATACATCAGGCTTCAATATGGTCTAATGCAGTGGCCAAAGAGCCTTATCTGTTCATGTCTCAGCTCTGCTCCCCAGTATTAGATCCATCCTGGGGATGGCCTCCATCACAGTCACACAATGGTGACGAGCAGCAATCTCATGTCCAATGGAAAGCAGAGAGCCCTATGCCACAGTCATCAACAACATCTTGATCTCTGTGATGACTGGGCCACCTCTGAACCAATCTGCGAGACCAGGGAAATCCCATGTGCCCACTGGCTTACACCTATGATACGCTCAACCGACCCTGGTGGAAAGCAAAGTGGAATTAACCTGACTGCCTTGGATCAATCAGAGCCCATCCCTGTCGCTGTGTATGTGGAGGGGGCAGAGGGAATGTCACCACAAACAGATGGCTATTGCACAGGGAGAAAGCTGGGATGGAGAGCTGATGAACTACAACTTAGTTACAAATGAGAAGGACTAAAAGGGAAGCTGGCCAGGTCAGAACACTGGGTCAACTAAGGTTTTCTTGACTAGATTCTCATGCCAGTGTGTTTTTCCTGCTATTTGCTCACTTCTCTGAGAGGGGGGGTCCATTTGACTGCTTTCCTTGATAATTTTTATGAGAAATGCATGTGTTCTTAAGCCACATTTATTTAGTTTTATCTGTTTTTGAAAGCTGAATAAATGACATCGAACTGAACATATTTATTCTGCTACTTGTTTTTCCCCATCTCGGCATTGTGCTGTTTGAGATTTATCCATGTTGATCCTTGAAGCTGTAGGTATTTTCACTACTTACTGATTTATGTTGTATGAGTGAAGCACAGCTTATTTATGCATTTTAGCCATTGTTTTTGCAGTTTTAAAAAACAATGCTGGGCCCTAGCTGGTCTTGCACAGGAAGTAGAGCATCAGCCTGTGGACTGAAGGGTCCCGGGTTCAATTCCATTCAAGGGCACACGCTCAGGTTGTGGGCTTGATTCCCAGTAGGGGTTGTGCAGGAGGCAGCCGATCAATGGTTCTCTCTCATCATTGATGTGTCTATCTCTCTCTCTCTCCCACTTACTCTCTGAAATCAATAAAAAA